>JAKUCA010000500.1:0-13437 GCA_030567025.1 Geotrichum europaeum | reverse complement strand
TAATTTGTTTGTAACTATTTGATGTAAGGACAATAAACTGATTATCTATCTATCTAGAAAGAAGAGTTGAATGCGAGAGATATAAAATAACTAGATCGTGAGCATTGGGTTCTTTCTACATTCCTCAATTCTGGGGTATTTTGTTTGACATCATTAAATTAAACTAATTTGACTAATGAGAAAGACAAGTTTGTACCTTGGATGTCGATTGATCTCAATTGGAAGCTAGCTAACCAGTTAGGAAAACGACAGAATCTTTGATAAGAACTGAAATTTGAGTGTTTGGAACCTTTCTATCATGGACTCTGATTAACGCCTTGAGAGTTAAACCATAGGTAATATACTACATATACCAAGTGCTATATAAATGGGTATATCAAATTTACAGCAGTGTTTTATACCCCTCGAATGTATAGCTTGTGATGGCTCCAATTTGTTCTATGCGTTTCTTTACAAATAGACGAAAATAATAGTCCTTAATCATTTTGTTTTATGATTTGGTTGTAACTATGTAAGGACAATAAACTGGTTATCTATCTATCTAGTCCTTGTCCATTCCAATACACACTGTGTTCTCCTCCTTGATGGCAATGGATCATTGCAACGTACCACTTCTAGTACCTTTGCAAGCCATTACAACTGGTACTTTTATGATTGTGCCACAACCGTCTAAACACCTTTTTACTTGTGCAAATTTTATGTGATTTTATCCACTGTCAGAGGGGTTTATCTTGTCACGTGCCGAATTATGCTCAAATCGGCCAAAGTTGATGCTACCTTTCTGCTGTGATAATTGCTAAAAATTGCAGACGGGTTAGTGACAGAAGAACCGAACCAAAGCATATGGAAACTTTTTTTTTTTCTTTTTATTTGCCATAGTTAGTCCAAGGTCAGTAGAAGGCTTTGAAATGAACCTGCCGAGTTTGCCGTTGTCGTCGTCATCATAAGACACGTAACCCCTTTGTAACTTTGTTTGCTGCTTCGCCTTTGACAACCTTTGGCAACCTTTGGCAATTCCTTTTTTTGTTTTTTTGATTGCCACTTGTCAACAAAGACTTTTTGGCGTATATCTCAGCACACCAAAGTAATAATTGGTCTTTACTGCGGAATCGCCTATTTGTCGTTTCCCCCTCTCTCGCAAAAAAAAGTGACTTTTTCATTATAATCATTATTACTACCGTACTATTACTATTCATGGACATAAGCAATAATCTTAATTTATTTTGCCCAAAACTCTATTTTGGCATGCGCTTGTGTCACAATCGTTATAAAAAACTTGCTTAAGTGAAATAGCGATTACAGCCTCACACCTGGCACCTTTGTGTAACAATAAACACTGGCAAACTACTGGTCTTGTAGTGATGGCTACACTGGCTCATCTATGGTCTTTGCTCCTTTTTTTTTTTTTTCTTTTGGCCATCCCTAGACCTACTTTTTTTTTTTTTTTTTCAATTTATTTTAAAACCTGCTAATTTCTCTTTCATTTCCTTTTATTCATAATTTTTTTATATTTATTTATTTCATTCTTGTTTATTGTTTATTCTTTTCCTCCAACACTTAAAATCTTTCGTTGAACCAACTTTCTCTGTCGTGACACTTGTTGAAATCATCTAACACAGTTAACTCCCAACTCCGCATCGCTTTGACGTTTTTCCGCTTTTCTTCATGCACGTAAGTAGTTTACCACTTTTTTCGTGAACCTAGGTCTTACCCAGATCGCTAACAATACTGACTAGATTCAAATTCCCTACAAGTCGTCTCTGCGCCGTCAGGTTCGGCTTTTGCGCTTTGTATCCCAAGATTCACGACCCATTTGTAGATTTGATGAGCATGCACCAATTGCCAGTCTCTCATCCAATAGCTCTGGTCATGTGGAATCAGGCAGCAGTATCGCCACTAGCAAACAGGGTTCCAACCCCAAAATCAGAATTCAAGTTAGAATGAGCCAAAAGCCGCCAGCAGAAAGCGCTCCAGTCGTTGAGACTGATTCTTCTGTGCGCAAGCCCAAATTATCACCATCTGCACCCAAAAAGCAAAAGCAAAAGCTCACTCTGCAGGATTTCAACAATTATATTGAGCGTAACATTGGTAGTTACAACCACATTACATCATTCTCTGACCTCCCACTTGAGTTTGGTTACAACCAGCACATTTCTATCGACAATGAGCTGCGTGAGCGACTAAGATCAATGTTATGGAAGTTTAATGCCCCGATCAAGTATGCTTTTGCCTACGGATCAGGGGTATTCTCACAAGGAAAGCCTGTTGATGCATCACAAAGACAAGTTGATCTGATCTTTGGCGTTTCCTACACTGAACACTGGCATTCACTCAACATGCGCCAAAACCCCCACCACTACTCTGGGCTGCGGTACTTAGGTAGTGGTGCCATTAGCATGATTCAAGATAATTTTGGTGCTGGCTTTTACTTTAATCCCTACGTTGAAATTGACGGCATCAAGATCAAATATGGTGTTGTGAATATGGACACAATGCTCACCGATCTGCACAAATGGAACTCCTTGTTTGTCGCTGGCCGACTTCAAAAGCCCGTCAAGATTTTGCGGGATGAGCCACGAGTTCGCTTTGTAAATCAGTCCAATCTTATCAGTGCCCTGCGCACCGCGCTGCTTATTCTCCCTGAAACCTTTTCCGAGCTTGATTTGTACAAGACTATCGCTGGAATCTCGTACCGAGGAGATCCTCGTATGGCGCTGGGGGAAAACCCAAACAAGGTCAACAATATTGTCAACAATCAGTTTCTCAACTTTAGAAATCTATACACCCCACTTCTTGATGTTCTTCCTAATGTCACCTTGGCCCATTCTTCAGCATTTAAGCTCGAGAATACTGAAATTCCTGTAGCTTCCATGAAGCAAGATATGGATCCTGTCAGACGTGGAAACATGGTCTACAGACTTCCCTTGGAATTTCGGCAAAACTTGTACGTCCGCTACCAGTCCAAACTTGAAAGCTCGGGTCTTGTTGATTATAAAGATAATCTTCATGGTACGCTGTTTGACCAAGAGATTGCTACCGACCCAAATCTTTCTGTCAATGTTTCCAAGGCCATTAGAAGCACTGTCTTTGGCCCCAGTCTAGGTGAAAGCATCAAGGGAGTTTTTACCGCTGGGTTTGGTCGATCTTTGAAATATGCATTTGACAAGCTTCAAAAGAATAATCTGTGAGATTCAAAAAAGATTGTGAATGGCTTATTAGCACCTCTATTAAAAAGAGAACATGCTTTGCAGAAAATGTTGTTTTCTTGAAACTTTTGTATTAAACATGCACTATTTATATAACATCAATTGCCCCGATTTAAAACATCATTTTTTTTTTTAACCTTAAGTCTGGTTTTGTTCGTGAAATTTTAGGCTCTCTCAAACAAACCAGGATTTTGATAATAATACGGCTCGTAATTTAGTCTTTGTATAATTGTTTTTTTTTTCCTTCGAGATTGTTAAATACACCTTTTGGAAATAAGAAATCCTCTAATTATCAGCAATATGGAGTTAGATACATATTTTGCTGTCCGTATTATTGAGCTGAGTGTGAGAAAAAAAAAATGGTTATCTTCTGTACAGCTTTTTTTGTTATTTGAAACTTTAATATCTATACTTGATAAATGTAAACAAAGTATTCCTTTTTTTTCAAGCTTTTCTTTCTTTTGGAGATAGACTTGAGCTCCTTTTTTTATTATTATTATTATTACTGGCCTGCCTTTTGCACCTGTGGAAAACCAAAACATATTAACAAGTAGATCAAACTATCTATTTAGATTGATCCGGTCATTTCGGCAGGTTTTCGCGTTTTTGTTTATTAAAAAAAAAAAAAAAAAATAAAACACGTGCTTACTATCGCATACACACCCGACAAAGAATTTTATAAAGCTAACGGAGAGCGTTCACGTTCTACTGAATAAGTCTGTTGTTAGGCTTTTTATTTTTATTTTTATTTTTTTTTTTTTTGCAAAGGGACATTTTTTTTTACTGCTTAAAAAAAAAAAAGAACGAGGAACACTAATTCTCTCAGTTTTACTGGCCATGTAGTCCTTTTTCTCTTATAAAAACAACCTAAGGATTGGAATCCATAATCATGTTCAACAATAGTCGTCATTAAAAAAAAAATCACCTTAATGGAAAAAAAAAAAAAAAAAAAAGGAATTGAGGTTTTAGACTGGCCCTATCAACTCTTGCCTGACTAAATGTAGTCCCAATTATAAAAAAAAAAAAAAAAAAAGGTAATTGCGGTGTGTGTGGGAATGTCGTCAATTTTTCTTTCTAAATCCCAACGTGTTTTTTTGGACGTGGGGAAAGTGTTTTAAAAAATTTTAAGATATTTAGAAATGTAAAGTGTGAGTTGGGTTGAGTAAAATGGTGTTGATAGTTATAATGCCTGAGAGACGATACTAAAACCCTTTAAAGCATTAGCAAAAAAAAAAAAAAAAGATTGTATTTCAAAAAATTGTTATGCTTCCACCGGTTCTGGGTTTGACTCATTTTAACAGTGCTGAATTGTGGGCATGAGAAGTTTGAAAGAATTCGCTAATTAACATCTGTACTAGATCTATTGATAAGCAATCAGATAAAGGAAAAGACTGAAAATGATTGACTTACTTGTCATATTTTACTAAAGACAGAGATTTTTCCAGGAATAACAATATCGACAATTGAATAGATTTATATGTAGATCTAATCTGCCCATATACCGAGCCGTTTAAATGTGTTTGAAGAATGTGGGTTATTAAAGTGCAATTATGAAATCATAATCATCAAGCTTAAGCTTTATCAACTTGATTGGTAGTGTAGAGAGACTGCTGCTAGCTTTGCATCTACAAGTTGGATTTCAAAGGATAGAACCTCGGCCCACATGTCAACAAGTATTCGGGCCCAATATCTTTAATATGAGTGACCCCCGAAAGCTGCATTGTAATTCTCAGCTCATTGGCAAGAATATCCGTCATAAGCTCGACGCCCTTCTGACCGTCATAGGCTAAACCGTAGATTACCGGTCTTCCTACCCACACAAAGTCGGCTCCTAATGCCAGGGCCTTGAAAATATCACTGCCATTTCTAACGCCGCCGTCAATATGAATACCAAATTCCTTGGCGGTCTTGCCCTTGACCACACGAGCTGCATGAACAATCTCAGGAAGCATGTCGAGAGTGCCGGGTGCGGAGTCTAATTGTCTTCCACCGTGGTTTGAAACCCAGATTCCGTCGACCCCACCATTTTCAATTGCTTTGATAGTGTCCTCTGCCGTCAAAATGCCCTTCAGCCAAACTTGCATCTTGCCCTTGGTGATGCCCTTGAGCCAGCTAACATCCTCCCAGGTCAAGCCAGGATCAAGCTCGTTTTGTGACAGATTCTCAGTAGTGTCCTTTCCAAGCTCCAATTTGTCGTTAATGAGCTGAATGGGGTCTCTGATCGCGTTTGGTGTGCCGCGGAAGTTGCCATAGTCCAAGTAGCTAGGCAATTTGTATCTGGACTTGACCAGCTTGGGTCGCTTGCCCAAGACTGGGGTGTCAACAGTCACCAGCAGTGCTTTTACCCCGGCTTTGTAAGCGCGCTCAACAAATTCAGCCGTGGTCTTTCGGTCTCTGAATATGTACAATTGCAAAAATTCAGGAGCCTGATTTCCGGCTGCCTTGACCACATCTTCCAGGGCCTGACTCGAGTAAGAAGAAAGCACCATAGGAACGTTTCTGGTACGGCCTGCTCTTGCAGTTGCCAACTCTCCTTCTGCGTGAGCAAGACCCTGAGAACCAGAAGGAGCATATCCAACCGGAAGACTCCATCCGTTCCAAGACAGATCGCAGTTGGTAACATCAGTCAGTACTCGAGGCTTTATGACATATTGGTCAAAGGCAGAAAGGTTGTTTGCCAGCGTAATATTCCGTTCGCTTCCTGTGGTCCAATAGGAGGCATTCATAAGATTTGCGGAAGAGAGTGCCAACTCCTCAAGATCGGCCAGAGTTTGGGGTTCAGCGATTCTAGACATGGTTAAAGTCCAAATTTGTAGATGAAGGAAAATAATAAAACTCGATGGAATAGAGTAAAAGATAAGCAGATTTATATATCCTTTCAATTGCCCAGAAACCAAAACGCTTGTCCAAAATGTGGGGAGAATATGGTATGCCGTAATCTTCCCATTCCCAACAAACAGTATACTTCAGGCGTATTCTCTGTTCTTCAAAAAGCATATGAAAAGTCGCTTTCAGAACCCCATACATGATTTTAAAATAACTACGGAGTATATTAAACAAAGTTACCAAATATTCACTAATTCATTGCATCGTTGGTGTGACTATGGAAGAATTCAATCCATCAGAACTCCAGGAGGGAAACGATTGTTGTAACGGAGCTGGTCTGACGATGTCCCTTCTGATCCCCTCTTCTTACTCACCTCGTTTCAAGTTCCGAGATGAGATTTTCAGATTGTATTTTACACCGTTTTGAGTTAAGATACGAGGTTCTCATATCTTCTTAGACTTTCTTTATGAAGAAGAGTCATCAATCAATCGTGCGGGGGTGATGAAGAGACTAGAAACCTGCCTATCACCCGCCTTTAAATTTACCTCTTTTAATCATGGAACATTAAAAATTATAAATAGACAAGTGTTTCCCCGGAAGGAATAAAAAATAATCTAATTTGAAAGTCCTCTACTACTTAATACGGATTTATTGTTTTTGTAAGTCTTTTTTATTATTAATAAATAATCAAGTTTCTTTTTATTTCTTTTAGTTTAAACGTCCCTACCTAAATTCGAGACCCAGAAGATGATTTCTAAAAGTCAGAGGAAAACAAAACTCAAAAAATTGCTAGAAATATGCTTATTTGGAGTCACTTGAGATTCAGGACACAATTGATTGATGGAGCTAGGAATATTCTTTCTATTGAAAGAGTCTAATCTTTAGCGATTAGACGCTGAGTCTTTACTCTTGGATTTCTTTCAAAAAAAATCTTGCAAAACTGATTAGGAAAGAATTGCTCAGAATAGTCAGTTTAAATAAAGCGTCATTCTCTCGTCAATTGAGGGTTGAAAAATGTTAATAAATGGTCAGGAAATAGTTTAGTTAACTAGCTTTAAACCATTTAACCAGACAAAAAGACTTGAAACTTGTATATTAGCACTTAAAATAAAAAGTCATAAACTTGAGTTTTACAATTCCTGCACCTTCTAATTCTTCGTGGCCCCATCGACCAATAACAATCCCATACCCGAACATGGAGGGAAAAACAAAACAAAAAAGAAAGTGGCCATACATGCCCAAAAGAAAAACCCATAAAGTTGTCTCTAGATACCCTCATGATAGTACAAAGACTCGAAAAATCAGTTTTTGGAGGCTAATGATCATTTCTCGACTTGTGGTTTGTCCAATAGATTTACCAGTGTGAGCTGGTTCTGCCACTTGACAGGAACAAAATCAAACTTTCCTTTGATAAGTATATTATCACAAAATCTGTTTGGGCCTATCAATCCACACATGAACATTATCAATTTTCTTCTCACCTAATTCAGCCTTGTATCAACAAAAATCAACAAATGACCTCAAGAATTTAATAATACCCTTGATGTGTTTGCGGCTTGTTAGTGCATATAAACATTGTTTTCTCTTCATTGTAGTTTCTATTTCAAATTTTTATCCATTTATATAGATGGGGTTTTGGCCTTTTTCAATTTTTTTTCAATTTTTTATTTTAATTTATAATGTTTACTACCATTAACCATCAGCTATAATTTCTCAGTTCATAACGCGATCATGAAAGTTGCCATCATCACAGAGGTTTCGACATTGCATATCAATGGCGTTTCCAAAACCATCACAAAACTTTTAGACCATCTTATTGCTCATGGCCACGAAGCTATAGTGCTGGGTCCTCAGCATGGAACATACCAATCAGTCAAACTGGTAGGCACCATCGGTGTCCCCCTTTTCTTCTACCCGGAACTCAAGCTTAACTTTGTGTCCTTTACCCTGGTTCGCAGTTTGATCACTTTTAAGCCCGACGTCATACATTTTGTAGACCCTAACCTTCTTGGTCCCCAAATGCTTTTGGCCTGCAAGCTTTTCCTTCCACGCGTTCCAATAGTGTCCTCATATCACACAAATATCGCCTTCTATGCTAGCATATTTGGATTCAGCTTTCTTTATGAGCCAATATGGGCAACGCACAGATTCTACCACGGCTCTAGCAAACACGTGCTTTGCCCCTCTTATTCCACCAAAGAAGAGCTTATCAAGCACGGCTTTGATTCAGACAATATTGAAGTTTGGTCTAGAGGCGTCAATGCCAACCTTTTTAATCCTAATCAAAGATGTTTCGAGCTACGAAGTGAATGGCTGCGTGATTCCGTCCCCAAGAAGGTGAAATGTATCTCGGAAAAACCCAAACAACACCGATCAGACTCCACCTCTTCAACAGATGACGAGGGTGTTTCATTCGGACTCGATAAAAAACTGGAAAAAACAATTCTTCTTTATGTGGGTAGAATCTCCTGGGAAAAAAATCTCCGGGTTTTGGTTGACGCTTATCTGAAAATGAATCATGAACTTTTTCATCTTGTTATCGTTGGCGACGGCCCTGCTCGTGAGTCCATCAAGACACTTTTGACAACTACCACCAACGATGGGCAGTCTCATTGCGAGGCGTCCTTTACGGGGTATCTTAAAGGTGAAGCCTTGGCAAAAGCTTATGCTTCGGCCGATATTTTTGTTTTTCCATCAGTTTCCGAAACTTTTGGTCAGGTTGTTTTGGAAGCCCAAGCATCAGGTCTTCCTGTCATTGCTATGAATGCCGAGGGTGTAAAAGAAATTGTCAAAGATCACGTTTCGGGGTTTCTAGTTGATCCCGACAACTCCCCCGCTGATGATTTCCAACAAGCTATAGAATCTATTGCCTTTACTGACAAGTTAGCCGACTTTTCCAAGAATGCCTTGAAACGGTCAGGTGAATTTACCTGGGAAAACTCTATGAATACCTGTATTAACGCGTACAGTGATGCAATCAATCAATAATCAATGAACCTGGATGTCTTAATGATTACCTTGTTTTATTGTTTGCTATATTTACTAATTTTAATTAATAACAATTCAATAATGATCCGTTCATATCTAAAGCCTCTTCGGAGAAAAAAAAAAAAAAAAAAAAACTCGCATTGCTGTTATAGTATTCCGTAATTCATTCGTTGATTAGCATTACATAGTTAAAAACCACATGAAAACAAACTGGCACACGAAGCTGTACACAAACAAAAATTGTATTCTCTTCTGTCTCTGCGAAGGGTTAACAGTGTGTGTCGGGTTATTCGCAGCATTGCTATCAGGCAGCAACACGTATCGTAAAGATCTTAGCAAGAAAAAGGAATTGGAAGTCGCAGTGTACAAGAAAGTACCCCATTTCAGAGCCGACCACGGAATTACTGCGTACGTCAACATGGTTACAACGATTCCAATAAACTTGTAGCCACTGTACGCAATGAAATCCAGTAGTTTTGAATCGGCACTTAGCAAGTATGTACCCAGTTTCAACAGCAATAGTTCAACTGTTAGGTACGCCACAGTAGAAGAGGCCAATGCCCGGATGATCTGAGGATGAAAGCTACCATGAAGACCCGACAAAACGCAATTCAGTAGAATATAAGTCGTAAACGCCATAAACGGTATGTACATGTCAGGAGCGTTGATGTCAGCTCGAGCCGTAGCGTATGTTTCGACAACCTGTCCGCCAGCTTCAGATCTTTGCAGTTGTCGGGTCCAGGGCTTGTGTCGCCAGGGGAATAGCACTAGACCCAGCTTCCTTAGCACGTAAATGTTAGACACCTGAAAGTAGTATCTGAGTGCTGACATTTGCATTGATTGCGGAATATGCCGGGCAACATAGTCCTGCCCATAAATAAACGCATTTTTACCGACATTGATGCCAATCTGAGCATTTGAATCGTTAAAAATATTGTTGTACTGATTGGAAAACTCGGAATTCTGCGCACCATTATCCTGAGGAATATATGGATTTTGTTGTTGCTGCTGCTGTTGTTGTTGTTGTGGGGAGATCATATCCTCTAGGTTCGACGGCGATCGCATGGAAGGGATGGGATGCTGTGGGACAGGGTGGTGCAACTGAGGAGATCCGATATCGCGGTTATATACCTTCGTGTACTGTCCTGTGTTTCCTCCGTACATAATATTGAGTCTATTGGTATCAATTGTTCACTGCCAAAAATGTCGGGCGCAAAGCAATGAGTGTGATGTGAATTGGTAGGTGAGTTGAAAGGGAGAGGAAAAAAAAAAAAAAAAAAAAAAAAAGATCGTGGTGATTTGGCAATATTATTGAGGTTAGGGCTAAACCCAATGGCGATTAGATGTCTCCAATGTGCCAAAGGGAAAAATAAAATGTGTTGCCTTCAGAGTAGAAAAATATTAAAAAACCAGAAGCCCAAGTTCTTCTAATAGAACCATCACCATGGCAATTCAACTAAAACTCGCATACAATACTACGATATATATTAAACATTTGGATTTAAAAAATTGAAAATATTTCTGAACAAATAAATACATGGTTATAAAAACCTAAACGTTGTTTTCCTCGCTTTCGTGTTCAAACTCCTCGATGGACTTTTGAATGATTTGTTCCCAGTCAGCTTTGATAACTACGATGATTTGAATGACCGAAACTGACACAAGAGCGACACAAATACCGATCCACAAGCCAGCCAATTGCCAGTTCAAACCAAAGCATAAATAAAGACCAACTGGTAATGCAAAAATGTAGTAGAAGATGAGATTCACGTAGCCTGAAATCTTCTGGCGGCCTTGGCCACGCAAGAGACCACCGGTGACTGCTGAAAGAGCATCGTTGATCTGGTACATGGCTCCATACGGAAGAATCTGGGCCGTCATTCTGATAACATCCTCATCGTTGCTAAAGAGAGCACCTACCTTATCACGGAGAGCAAACAAAATCAAGGCATTAAGAGAGCCAAAAATGACAGCCACATAGATAGATGCTTTGGATGCAATGGCGGCTGATTGGCCAAGCCCAGCCCCGACCAAATTACCGACTCTAGTAGAGGCAGCAATACCCATTCCCATGGGAATCTGATAACAAAGAACACACATAGTAGATAAGACAGTCTGAGTAGCGAGTTCGGTGGTACCAAGACGCGCTGCAGCAAACGTAAGAATCTCGAATGCAAGCCACTCAGCTTCAATAGTAAGAACACCAGATAAGGCCAATTGATTCATGTATCCCCAGTTTCTGAGAGCCTCCTTGGACCAACCATGCCAGCATTGATGACCATCAATGTAAATGACATAACATACAGAGAGAATTGCCATAAGGTAATCAGTAAGAACAACAGCGATAGGGGCACCAATGAACCCAATTCCAATGTTTTTGTCCCAAACTAAAACGTAATTCAGAATCACATTCAAAGGAGCGCAAAAGATCAACACAAAAGTGTTAGCATGGAAAATACCCTGCGCTTGAAGATAATGCTTAGAGAGTTCAAAAATCACATAAGGAGGAATGCCGGTGGAAAGAATCTTCAAATACTGCGAAGCAAGCTCGCAGCATTCGGCTTCAGGAATAATTGCAAGTAAAAAGGGCTTCGCATTTACCCAAATAAGAACAATGGGAGTCAAAATCAAACTCATGAGAATAAAACATCTCTGAGTATAAGTTCCTACCATCTCATTATCACCGCGGCCAAAAGACTGAGCGGCGAGTGTATCCAAACAGGTGGCAATACCTTGAACAATGCCGTAACCAGTAATGTTGGCAATCATAGCAGCAAGTGAAACAGCTGATAGTTCGTTCTTTCCCAGATGACCAACACAGAAAATGGAAACAACTGTAAGAGAATACTGTAAAAGAAATGCCATACTGACAGGAAAAGTATTTCGGAGCAATACAAGATACTCTCTTCTGTAAGATGTTTGAATGGTACCGTTGGCGATAGCATTATCCCAGGCTGACTTGATAATTTCGTCTTCTTCTTCTTCAATAGCTTTAATGTTTGAGAATAAAGGAGTTGATTCACCTGCTGCCGCTGTATTTTCTTCTTCTAACTCTTCTAATAACGGCTCGGACTCACGAAAAATCGAGCCATAAGTTGTTGCTATAGTAGCAGCCTTGCGAGCTGCATTACTACTGCTTGAATTTCGGCGTGAGGTTGGTCTTTGCGGAGTCTTAATGTGGTTATCAGTCAGAAGCTCTTGTTCCTCGTCAAGGAGGTACCTCCGCTCTTCGGTGGAAAGGTCATAAGACGTTCTTCGAGGTAGAGAGCCACCCAAAAAAACGCCCGGTTTTCCTACAGAACCAAAAGAAATATAGTCCCTTCGGGGAGAACGGCCAAATTGAGTCTGACTTGACTTGTTGTTCTTCGAGGAGGTGGGAATTGGTTGCGACATGAGTAGAAATTAAGGATTGTGTTAGCAGACAATGGGGGAGGAAGAAAAAGAAAAAGGGAAATTTTTAGGGAAAAGGCTTTGAGTTTATATTTTTTTTTTTTTTTTTTTTTTTTTTTTTTGGGTCCTCGTGAAAGTCCCAAGCAAGTATAGAATTTTTGATTTTGGCTTCGATTCCTCGATGAAGAACCAAGCTTTGGGCATCGGCAACCAACAATCAGGTAGAAGTAATGCTCATTAGTTTGAATCATTCAAACAATAGTCTTCAAATAAGGCATATCAATTTTAAAGCATATTTTTACTAGAAAACTGTATATAAAATCATATAGTTTTGTCCTTAACAACTCTGGGAAAAAGGCGCATTAGAACTGAATGTAAAAATTTGTAAAATGTCATTTAGATTCTTCGCCTTTCCATTTTACCTGCATGCATCTATTTTCTCAAAAGGTGGCAAGTTGTACTTCGACATAAGTTATTTTCCTCATACATTAGCAAATATATATATATGTTATTACTTTCTAATTAGCTGTCATAGCAACATTGTTTTAAATACAGCCTTTTATCTACTTTTCCTGAAACTTTTTATCTAAGATTTGCTTTAAGAATTCTTAGCTGATCTGCAGTGCAGTTGGTAATCTTTAAATCACTATTCTTTAGACTTTAAATGTCAACTTTGCACTTTGATGTCGTAATAGGAAACTGGTTCCAGGACAATAAAATTGTGAGCAGGGTTTTCACGGGTCAAGCATGAAAACCCTCAAAAAAAAAAAAAAATAAAAAGGGGATTTGCCGTGTGCTACAAAATCAGTATATAATAGGTGACCTATTGCAAAAAAAAAAAAGGCTTCTTTTTTTCTTTCTTTCTATTTGTTATGAATTTCCGCGCCTACGGGTACAGGCGCGCTACAAAGAGCTCCAGAGCCAGGTAAGCCTTGTGTCTTCTCAGTATATAATTACACATAGGACACCTAAATAAACAGATACTACTACTACTACTACTACTACTACTACTACTACTACTACTAC
>JAKUCA010000499.1:0-13454 GCA_030567025.1 Geotrichum europaeum | reverse complement strand
AAATGACAGGAGAAGCAGTAGCAGAAGCAGTAGCAGTAGCAGAAGCAGTAGCAGACTGAACAAAAAAAAAAAAAAAAAGAATTAAATAAATAAGAATAAAAAAAAAATAAGGCATATCGTTAAGCATTAGCCATCAAGTTCCAATAAATAATTATCACTTCTCTAGTCTACCAGCTCTTTGCGTCGAGCTCCGTCTTTGCTGTCCAATTCAGCATCTCGCGAGTCAGAGGCAGCGTCTGCCTTTTCATCTAGCATCGCTGCATCCATGTCTGGATCAAATCCTTGTAGATCTGGAGGTACGTCCTGCATCTGCACCGAGGGCGCGCCATTCAGAAACCGCAGCTGCTCCATAATCTGAGTTTTAATCGACTCCAGGTACTTTCGCGTATTTTTGTTGTCAATCTTGCCCGATAAGTTGGGATACAGCGAGTAGTCGGGAGCAAAATATTTCACAAATGGTATGGCAGCTGGCAAGCGAGACTCCAACTGCACGTCTAGGCAAACCGACGTTTCTAGGCACCAAAGTCGCGACACATTCCGAGGAGTGTAACCACCGCCACCGACCACCATCATGGGAATGTTGAACGATTTGACAAATCGCACGCATTCTGCATGCGCTTTTGTATTCAGATTGAAACACCCGAGACGATCGCAGCCTAAAGAGTCTGCCCCACATTGTAAAACAATCGCCCCTGGTTCGTAGGAAGCCAGGACCGGCTCAACTATGCATTTAAACAACCGGATATATGCGTCATCCTCGATACCGTCTCGCAGCGGAACATTTAATGAGTAGTGTTTCCCGTCGCCAGTGCCAATTTCGTCCACATTTCCTGTGCCTGGAAAATAGTCACCATTATATTTGTGAAATGAGAGCGTCATGACCCTGTCAGTGGCATAAAAGGCTTCCTGAACGCCATCGCCGTGATGAACATCAATGTCAATATATAAAACGCGGGGGTGATACCGTAACAGGTTGAGGATGGCAAGCACAATGTCGTTGATGTAGCAGAAGCCTGACGCTTCAAACTTTTTGGCATGGTGAAGACCACCGGACCAATTGATTGCAATGTCTGATTGTTCGTTGATAAGTTTCCTCGAGGCGTCTAGTGAGGCTCCAGTATATATTGACGAGTAGTCGTACATTCCATCAAATATGGGACAGTCGTCGCCAATATTAAATTTTGTGAGCACCTTATTTGTAAATTCTTTGACATTGTCAGGCGTCACTCTCTGTAAAAAATCCATGTACTCCTCTGCGTGGAATGCCATCATCTCCTCCTTTGTCGCTCTCCGTGGACGATACAGATCCATTCGCTCGTGTAGCTTGTATCCCAACACCAAATGATCCGTCAGCATTAGTCGAAAGGGCTTCATAGGGTGTCGCACGCCGAAATGAAACCTCGACACTTCTTCATTAAAATGGTACGAGACTCGCGGTTTCCACGATGTCAGAAAGTCCTCATACAGCGGCTTGTTGTCCACAGTTTTCGCGTCATACGACATTGTGGCCTCTTCCCACGTAGTAACAACCATTGTAGTAATGTGAATATTACAAAACTTAAGAGTACAAGGTTAAATAAAATGGAAAGAATTAAAAAGGAGAACAATGCTGACAAGAATAAAAGTGCCAAAAAGCGAGGCTAAGACTGCAAAAAGTTTTCTTGTCGGGTGTTTATTTTACTTTCTAGCGTTAGTAGACTCTCCACGTGACCTCCCACTTCTTCCACAACACAACCACCATGTTTCTCTCTGCCTGCCTTTTTCTTCTTCTTTTTTTCGCCTCTCAAAATCCCTTTTTACTCACCGCCAACTCCACCACCCTCAACTTTGCTCTAAACCACAGTCATAAATCAACAATGTCAGGTATGTTATGTGTGCATTTGTGGTTTTACAGTTTATGTGCTAATCATTGACTCTAGGAAGCGCTGGTTACGACCGTCATATTACCATTTTCTCCCCCGACGGAAGACTCTACCAAGTAGGCAAGTAACGTTACCAACACCCCACTCTGCTATTCAATTACGTCTAACAGTCTACCAGAGTACGCCTTCAAGGCTGTCACCTCTGCCAACATCACTTCTCTCGGTATCAGGGGCAAGGATTCTGCTGTTGTTATCTCTCAGAAGAAGGTTTCAGTAAGTATACCATAATTTGCCTCTTTTTGGGCATATCATCGCCCTCTCCCGAGAACCTTGCTGACACCCACAATCAGGACAAGCTGCTTGATCCCGCATCCGTCTCATATATCTACCAAATCTCGCCAGGAATTGGCGCCGTGTTGACGGGCCAGAGTCCGGACGCTCAGGCTGCTGTGACTCGTGCACGCTCCGAGGCCGCTGAGTTCCGTTACAAGAATGGTTATGAAATGCCCTGTGATGTTCTGGCAAAGCGCCTTGCCAACATTAACCAGCTTTACACGCAAAGAGCCTACATGAGGCCACTAGGTGTTTCAATTACGCTGATATCTGTTGATGATGAGTTTGGTCCCCAATTGTACAAGTGCGATCCTGCTGGTTACTATGTTGGCTATAAGGCGACCGCCACCGGCCCTAAGCAGCAGGAGGCCATGAATCACCTTGAGAAGAAGTTGAAGAAGAAGGAATACGCTCCCGGTGACTGGAAGCAGGTTGTCGAGCTTGCCATTACGGCACTGTCGAATGTTTTGTCGGTTGATTTCCGGAAAAACGATATTGAGATTGGTGTTGTTGGTATTGACGGTGACAACACCTTCAGGAAACTCACTGTTGACGAGATTGACGAACGACTTGTTTCGATTGCTGAGCAGGACTAGATGTATTAATCTATAGATAATTGAAACTATTTATGCTATTGGTATTTTTTTTAACTTGGTCTTAGGGAACTGTTGTGATTTTATTTTTTTAAATGAGATCGCTGCTGCGGGTTATCTTGTCAGGGCAAATTTGAACGGGCTAGACCCGTCACAGCCAAAGTAAAGCTCCGATCACCTCCCGTTGGTATCACCATGGAAGTCTCTTTTTATATACATATTTCCTGAAGATTGTAAACTTTTATCAGAAACTTATTCTTTTTTTTTATTCTTCAACGCTTCTTATGACGCGGCTCTTTTCATTCTCTCAGCATGGTCTTTTGACAACAGTGCACGCAAGATAAAATGGCACATGAGACCTCAGCAATAAGTCACACTGCCGTTTACCAAAGTATTCAATGTTTACAATTTTCCCTTTTGCCTCTCTCTCTCTCTCGAGTAATAGTAATACTATATATCCTTCTCCTCTTACGTCTCCGCCTCTGCCATTGTCTCCCTTTTTTATTTTTTTTCTTGCAGTTTCCAAAACCCGAATTCTTTTTTTTTTTTAAACCCAACGCCCTTGCAGCGTTTTGAAACATTCCTGGACTTTTTCATGTTGACACCTCCGTTTGCACAGGAATTCCTCAACACACCCAGTCTCATGTCCATGATCTCTTCACCATCCCAATCCTCCTCCTCGCTCTCCGATGCATCATCGCAAGGCAGCGGCAAGCTCGCGCAAGGCAGGCGAGAGTTCTCTGCAAGCCAGTTCACCCTCATTGATGAACTAGGCAGCGGCAGTTTTGGCGTTGTTTACAACGCCTACGATACGTGAGTAGACTGAAAACAATCATGGCCCCGGTTCGGCCACCCGGTTTCACCGTTGCTGACACCGCTTTAGGGTCACTTCCGAAGTGGTAGCTGTAAAGAAGGTGAGTCTAAATACTGCGACTTTGCTCTCTACCGATTATCTGACTTCTCTTGCATCTGCAGATTGATATGGAAACCAGCGAAGATGACATTGATGAAATCCAGAAAGAAATTGCCATTCTCTCAGGATGCAATGACCCTCATATTACAAAATATCACGGCTGCTTTGTAAAGGGCCATAAACTATGGATCAGTACGTTTAAATTCTTTTTTTTCGGTTACAATGTCTGAGTATGCTAATGTTTATCACAGTCATGGAATTCTTGGGAGGTGGATCTGGCTTAGACCTGCTTCAATCCGGCCCCTTCGATGAGGCGTCGATCGCTATTATTTGTCGGGAACTCTTGTACGGTCTTTCGTACCTTCATGACAATGGTAAAGTAAGTCAATTTTACGCAGGGATTTCTTGCAGCTAGTTACTGACTTTTTTTTTTTTTTTAACCAACCCAGATTCATCGCGATGTTAAAGCAGCAAATGTACTGCTATCGGCCCAGGGTGATGTCAAGATTGCTGATTTTGGTGTCGCAACCCAACTTTCCAACAACTTATCAAAGAGAAACACATTTGTCGGCACGCCGTACTGGATGGCTCCGGAGGTTATCAAGCAGGAGGATTATGACGCCAAGGCTGACGTCTGGTCACTTGGTATCACTGCTATTGAGTTTGCCCAGGGTCAACCGCCATTGTCGCACTTACACCCCATGCGGGTTTTATTTTTCATACCCGAGAATGCTCCTCCAACGCTGAACGGAGACTTTTCAAACGATTTTAAGGACTTTGTGAGTCAATGCTTGCAAAAATCCCCCTCTGAAAGAGCATCTGTCAAAGCGCTGCTAAAACATCGGTTTATCAAATACGCCGGTAAAAAATCGCATTTGCTCAGTCTTATTTCTCGCAGGGCTGAACAGAAGGCCTCCAGGCCGCAAAAAAACAGGGTTGTTTACCCAACAATCGAAACTATCAAGGGTGATAGTGATGCAGAAGATGGTTGGGATTTTGGTACTATTAAGCAGTCGCCGACTGCCCATAGCACAGGATCATCGGCTACTTTTTCAAACGCATCGACGCCACGGCCAGAAAGCAGAAGCAGTCAGTCTTCTAGTGCCAATAGTACTATCAAGCTCAAGAAACCCCTCAGTGTTGGAACTGAAGAAGTAAGACTCCGTGACACGTTTGCAACGCCACAAAGCTCTCAAAGTAATACTCTCAACAGCGCGTTTAACTCACTTAATCTCAACACTGGCACAACCAACAGCATTGCATCAATACAATCTACGGCAACTTCTACATTTCGGAATAATCCTGGCAGAGTTGTACAAAAGTCGATAGAAGATGTTATTGGCCGGTTAGAGACCCAGGGCTCGCCGGCGATCGGCGCATTCCAAAGGCTTTTGGGTGCATTTCAAGAACAGGAGCAGTACGGAGTGACGCCCGCGCTGGAATTGTACCTTGTGCGAAAGATCATCCAAAATGTCCAAACTGATAAAAACCTGACCGAAATGCTGTTGACGAAAAGTGCGGGTACAGTTAGACAGCATAACTATGCGGGACCAGGAGGAGGTCACAACCACAACAACGGAGGTGCCGGCCGCTGGAACAGCTCCAACAATCATGCTCACCACCAACCGCCCGCTCGAAAGATGGACTATGTCGAGGACATGTTACTGAACCGGTGGATTGAAGGCCTCGGAGAGCGACAGAATCAGTTTCTCAGCGAAATTGAGGAGAGGCCACAGAGCTGATGGAACTGCTATGATCTTTTTCTTTTTCTTCTTTTATGACGGATACATATATTTGGCGATTAAATCTACATCCATAATGGTAATATTTTTTTCTCTTTTAATTTAAAATTATTATATATATATTTTTTTTCATCTTTATTTGGTGGCCGTTTTTTCGCGTTGTCTGTCGCAGTCTCTCTGGCTTCCTCTTTGCACTCCGGGCTAAGCTTGGTCATGAAAGGCAGACAATGGTTGAGTTCTCGTGTTTTCATTTTGGGACAAAAAAAAATTCATTTTCTAGTAATTAATATCTCTGCCTTTTTTTTTTTTTTTTTTTTTTCCATATTTCCCTTGAAACCTTCCTTTGCCCATCCACGCTCGTTCTTCTTTTCCCTCATTCTCGATTTCCTCGTCCATCATCATCCCCCTTCCCTTCCCTTGGTGCTTAATTTTTTTTTTTTTTTCATTTTTCTTCGTCTACTACTTCTCTTGCTCATCCCACCCTAACTGGTTTAGTCCTGGCCCCCGCTTTTTTATTTTTTTTCTAGCCATGTCCTCTATGCG
The DNA here is from genome assembly GCA_030567025.1 of Geotrichum europaeum. Classification (NCBI taxonomy): domain Eukaryota; kingdom Fungi; phylum Ascomycota; class Dipodascomycetes; order Dipodascales; family Dipodascaceae; genus Geotrichum; species Geotrichum europaeum. Next base: position 7,468 of record JAKUCA010000499.1, on the reverse strand, counting down.
AATCCCCCTCTGGTACTGCCGCACAGCCGCATTCGTCTATGCCGCGGCGCCGCCCTTCCGGCTAATGTCCTCGTCGGCAGCAGCAGCAACAGCAGAAGTGGGGCCCAAATTGTTCAAGTTCACGGTCTCTGAGGCATACAAACCCAAGAAACGCCGACCACAAAAGATCAAGATTAAACAAACTAATCACAAGTTAAATCGGCCAAATAGCGGTGAAGACTCCTTTTTTTACACCTCATCGGCGGCCAAACTGCCCGGGCTAGCACTCGGCGTGGCCGATGGTGTTGGCGGGTGGACGGAAATGGGCATTGATCCCTCGGCCTTTAGTCAAGCACTTTGTGATGAAATGGCTGACGCCTTTACAGCTCATCTTAATGACGACGCCAGCGAGGGCAGCAGCTCGCTCATCCCTCCCAAGGCGCTGCTTGAACAAGCTTACAACACGATTCTGACAAAAAATTCCGTCGAGGCCGGCGGCACCACCGCTTGTGTCGGCGTCGTTTCCACCACCACGGGAGTCCTCTACACTGCCAATCTTGGCGACTCGGGGGTTTCTGTCTACCGCTCGGGCCGCATAGTTGCGCAGTCTCACTCCCAAACGCATGCATTTAATACACCTTACCAGCTTGCCATCTTACCCCGCGAGTTGCGTGAGTTTGAAGCGCGCCAACCTCCAGGCGCCTCACGCCACATCCTGGACTATCCGCGTGACGCCGACACGGCAAGTTTCCAGTTGCAACATGGCGACCTTGTAGTCTTCTCTACCGATGGGTTTCTGGACAATGTTTCCTCAACCGAAGCACTGGCAATTGTGACCAAATCTCTGCTCAAATTACGCGCGTGGGTAAGCCACCCGGCCTCGGGAATTGCGCCGGCGCTTGAGATCGAGCTAGCCCCCGAGCTCGTGGGCACTATTGCTGCACAGCTTGTCACCGCTGCGCACGTGGCCGCGCATGACGTGAATAAAGTGACCCCCTTTGCTAAGGAGGTTCAGCGGGAAATGCGGATACCTTATAAAGGTGGCAAGCCCGATGATATCACCATTGTCGCATTTTACGTGACCCAAAAGCCCAAGGCCTTGTTATAATAAACAATAATAAATAAAATAAAATTAAGGTATATGTAAAGTCAAATATAGATGTTTCTAATGATAACAATAAATAAATAAAAAGCAAATAATATGTATATTTATAACATGCAATTAGATTTATTATATGCTCAGATACAACAGCTATGAGTAGGAAGGATTAGATTAAAGAATGTACTATTTTTTTTTTTTTTTTTTTTGGATTATTTCCCGCCCAAAGCGAGAATCGATCGGTCGGTCGGTTTGTCAGGAAGGGGAGAGGATTATATTGCGCTGGCACCAAGGCTAGCCCGGATATTGGCCAATTCATTATCAAGATCGTCAATACTCTGTTGTAAGGGCGCCACTTCGTCAAATTTACGACGATGGTTGGCCTCGGTTATCATCCCCTGGACAAGAAATTTTTGTTCTTCTAAAACAATTAATTGTTCGCGGAGGGCCTGGATTTCTTGTGCGGGAAGGATGTTTTCCTCTTCCTGTTCCGCCTCCGCCTCCGCCGCGCAGTCGCCTAGAGTCGGTGACGCGATGGCAACCTCTGAGAGCTGGCTTGGCTTTGTGTGCTTGAGAATCTTGGGTAGCGCTTTGAGTGGCAGCATATTTTCCTGCAGATACTGCGCCGCTACATTGTAGATTTGCTTTTGTAGCCGCGATTCTTCATCAGTATTTACACGGATGGTCATGACTTTGCGCGACATGGTGTCAAATTGGACAAATGACTCGAGCAAGCGTTTACGAATACGTGAGGCCTCGTGCAGCAGCTCCGGTGCCGGCGGCTTTTCCGGGTCATTGATCTTGGTGAGTAGGCTTTGGAATTTGGGTAGCACAATTTCAATCGAGCGTTTTACAGGCTTGAGCCTATCATAAAACCGAAGTAACTCTGGCTTTGACCCCGTCACCTCGGAGGCAAAATTGCGCTTGGAGAAAACGGTGTTCTTGCAGTCAACGCAGATTCTAATGGAGATGTCGTTACGGAGTTTGTCCTTCTTTTGCTTGTCAAAAAGCTGCGGACCAAGCTTGTTTATCAGAATCGATGTCGGCGCATCGCGTGAGCAGTTTGTCGTGTGACTAGCACATACTACCCGCCCACATAGCCGGCAGTGATGTTTCCGCAGTGAGTAGCCAAATTGGTTTTGACATATCGGGCAGTTGCTGACATCGGCATCCTCTTCCCATACAATAATCTGGCGCTCAGCATTACGCCTTTGGGTTGCCTTTGAGTAAGAAAAAATATTGGTTTGTTCACTGGTGAATTTGGGGTCGAGCAACACTTTTATCAGTTTTATAAGTCGCTTTTCCAGCTTGTTTACCTCCAAATCATATTTGTCAATCCGGGCTTGTCGCACATCTACAAACCCATTAAATAAATCTCTGCTTACCCCGGTGGTATCGGAGTAACCAGGACGGGACTTGTAGCATGTTTCACACACTCTGCTCCAAACACCATTTTGCGGATCGTGGTGCGCGCCTTTGTCCAACTTCATCTGGTATTTTGTATGTAATGAGCAAAAGAGCTTGCCACACTTTCTACAGTTGACGATTCCATTCCTTGTGTTAAGCGGCTTTTCGCATACAATGTCTGAGCACTTGTCAAACCCCGTTGACTTCTGCCAGTGGGCTTTTGTCACGATGACTGGAGGCGGTGCCATCACTGGCGCTGCCGAGGGGTTTTTTTTAGCATTCGCTGTGGTAGATGACCCATCGCCAGAGTCGTCCAGGTCAAAAAGATCGAGCTTGGAGAACTTGGTGCTAAATACTGATGTCATGTTTTGCAGCTGCTTTGCCTTGTCGACTTTTTTCTTAAACCACGACTTGATTTCGTCTTCTTCGGTTTTTTCTATTTGTGAATGCACGTCATCAATGTGGCGGTTCAACTGGAGTAGCGTTACCATGGACTCCTCGCATATTGGACACGTCAGGGTTGTATTCTGGGTCGCGGAGGTTTCGTCCGATGTCACCGAGCTCGACGAGTCAACCGAGCCAGCAAGACTCACGGGCGAGTCGAGCCTTACTGGCGACGCCGGCTGCGAACCATTGTTGATGACGCTACCATTTTCCAGCTTTATACTTGACTCCGAAGACACGCGCAGATGAAGCGGTCCCGGCCGCACCTTGTCGGTCTTTTTTTTAGTGCCCAGCACCCTTGCGTGTCTCGGCGGCGGCGGAGCATGCGCTGGCACCACCGCGCTGTTATTAGAAGCGGGTGACATTGAGGCCATTTATAGAAGCGGAGGTATGGTTTATACACAATATGCAAACAAAAAAAAAGGATATGTCAGAAATTTTAATCTGCGTGCTCAGAGAAAAAGTGCTAGCCCGTATGTCTATTCCAATTGAGCGTACGTGGAGTGGGCGCCTGGGGGCGGGAGTGTGATAGAGAGAGAAGATATATTAAAATGTTTTGTAGTCGTCGTCGTCTTGGACAAGGTGACAAAAGCGTAGTAGCCAAAATGCGTTAGTGCTTTGATAATATATTGAGTCACGTGCATAACTAACTATTGTGCCCACGTGATTACATTGTTTTTGTGTGGGTAAGGGCTTGTTGCGCGTGTTAATTTTTTTTTTTTTCATACACACAAGTATTAATACATTCATGTACATACAAGCATATATAGAATACACATAGATATCTCTCTCTATATATTTCACTCAAGGTGATGTTCAATTGCAAAAAAAGAGAGAAAAAGCCCATCATCATTTTACTACTGTTGGCTTTTGTAACGAAGTATATATAGTTTCGGTATTCAATATCTCACGGCTTTTGTCAGTAATATTTATATTTAAAAAAAATAAATAAAAAAATAAGTAAAAAAATAAAATAAAAAATGAACCTGTTTGATGCTATTACTTTACTCATTCTCACAATCAAGAATGATTCTGGCATTTTATATATATATGTTTTTTTATTGTTTTAAAAAAGGCATTTGGACAATAAAGACCCAATTTCCAAATCTTTTTTTCTCGTGTCTTTTTTTTTTTTTTTTTCATAACATCGTTTTCCCATTCTTTTTCATTTTCATTTTTTTTTCCTTTTCATTTTCTTATTTACCTGTTCGTTTTGTTTCGCTGCGTTTTGTCTCATCTTCATTCCTTGTGTGTACACTATTCATTCCATGACCTTTCTGCACTTTGTTCTTCTTTTCTAGCATTCCTTTCTATTCACTCGCCTCCTCCTCCAACCAAACGAAATGGCGAAAAAGCCTTCTCCGATACCGCCGCAGCCACAAGCTCAGAGGAAGCGGGGCAGAAAGCTCAAGACTGACGACGTTTACACGCTTTTTCTCAAAAGTAACAAGAGGCCGCTGGTCGATCAAATCGACTACAAGGATCTTGGTGCCTTTGACGATTTGCTGACTGATTGTTTTGTTGACAAGGTGGGTACTTAGTGTTTTTTTTTTTTTGTTCTTTAATTTTGCTTGTAATGTGGATACTGACTATTTTCTTTAATTTAGGTTCATTACTGGTCTTGTACGCGCAAAATCCTTCCCTACAAGTCTTCAAGAAACATTGGGACTGAGGATATCCTGCGGATCTTGAGGACCTATGTAGTCAACAACACGGGCAGCAGCAACTCGCTCTCACTCCGCAAGGCCGTCATCGAGTTCCTCGCTTTGCCAGGCATTAAACGTTTTCTCAACCGGTTTGACAACCCCCGCCAAACTCTTTTCATGCATTACTGTCTTTTGTATCTACGGATATACCAAAAGACATGTGCTTTTGAGATAGAGGTCACAGACAGGTATCCCTCTAAAGCAGACACCGACGACGACGAAGAAGATGACGACAACGAAGATCACGATAATAACGATAATGACAATGACAACAACCATAGTGATAAATCTAATGACCAGCACGCCACGAGGCCGCATTTAGAGGGCTGTGTAGTGGCTAGACAGCATATCAAAAAGGGCGAGCACATTGAATTTCTTGAGGGTTGGCTGGCGGGACTCGAGGATGACGTGGAAAACACCTTTCAGGGTGAGACCGATTTCTCCATTATTCATACCTCGCGCAACGGCAACGCCAACCTTCTGCTTGGTCCTGCCCGCTTTGTAAATCACGACTGCAGTCCCAACTGCTCATTCTCACGCAAGGGCAAGCGGATATCACTTCGTGCGATCAAAAACATCTCTCCGGGCCAGGAGGTCACAGTTACCTATGCAAAAAACTACTTTGGCTATCGTAACCGCGAGTGTCGGTGCGTGACATGCGAAGTCCGCGGCGTCAACGGATTTGGCACGCCTAATGACTACAACTCTGATGAGGATTCGAGTGACACCGACGCGCTGACCAAGTTGAAGCGCCAGAAACGACAGCAAAACAAGCTCAACAATTTAGTGGGGACAAATGCCGACCAAGACGCGACATCTTCTCTTGTGTCATCGCCCGCTGTCGAGAGTATTGACAGCGAGTCGACTTTGCACAGTAGCCGGTCCCCGTCTGTTACTGCTGAAGCCGACACGCCGGCATCAAGCCTCGAGCCGTTTCTAGATAAGACCGGTGGTCAGGAGGTTCCACTAAAACGAAGATTGCGCCAGCGGGAAGAGGATATTAACGTGGAAGACAAGCTCTTCAGGTTTATCTTTGATGATGACGATGCCAACTTTACCACCACGCGCGAAGAATGGAAGCTACTATGCCGCGGAATGAACAAAGAGGATCGCAAAAACTATACTTTGCATGATTACATTTTTTCGAAATTGTCCGACAGGGGTCGCTATAAAGACTTGCAGCGATTTTTTTTCTCGTGTGCCATAGAGGCCGACCCCGATCTGACGCTCGACTGTGTAAACTGCTCGACGCCCTTCTTTGGACCGGACGACAGAATCGCTCCCAGGCGCTTGCCAACGAGACTATGTCCGCGCTGTCATCGACACGCAATTATTTTCAATGCATATTGGCCCTCGGTCGAACCGGAAGCGGTAACTATTACACTCTATCGCGCGTGGGACTTTACCTCTTTAAAGGATATTGGCGTTCGAGGCGAGTTTGTGCCGCCAGAAGAAAAGAAGAAACGAAAAGATCATGGTGATCTTACGGCCAGCTCGGAAGACGACGACTCAGAAGATGAATCTTCAGAGGATGAAATGTCTGAGAACGACGTTACCGCGACGCCAGGGAAGAGACCCCGCGGACGGCCCCGAAAGATTGCGAACCCAACGCGCCGGGTTGGACGTCCACGCAAGCTCAGGTCCCTAGAACTTGAAACTAAATCCAACCAAAAATCAACAAAGCCGACGGTGCCTCCTGGTCTCCTGGGCCGCGCTCTAAATAATCGACGTGCTAACAGCCGTCATCTTGGCCGACACAAACGGCTTGATCTGGAAGACCCTGACACAAGTGGCAACGAAAATGAAAACGACTCAGACTCAGATTTTGAGGAGGATGAGGTTATTATTATGAAAACATTACGGTCAAAGCGCCATTACAAAAAACGCAAACCCGAGATTTTCCAGTCGGTTCCACGCAAACAGCCGCGTCTGACATTTGACGTTGATGAAAAGTCACGCTCACGCCGTGCCTCGCCCGACGAGACAACAGTACGACGGCCCCTCTACGTGGTACCACTAAACTCGGACAAGCCCATGTGTATTCTTAACCCACCCACAGGTGCCTCCGGCAGTATTTTCCTGACGAGTGCAAGCGGTGAGAAAATCACCATTACGGCGCCCGGCAGCGAATTTATGCCTATGGAAATGAGTCCCCTACGCGAAAGCATTTCAGTTAACGATCTTTCGCAGCGCAGTGTGGTGCCCGATGTGGCAGCAGTTGCCGTTGGCGGCGCAGGCATTAGTTATCTAGTCAATGGACAAAAACGGGAGCGTACACGCCCGTTTCGGTACCCCAAAATCAAAACAATTGGACTCATCTCTAAACGTACTGATGATTACTCCTCTCCCTCGTGGAAGTTGTTGCAGCAAGTACAGTCGTCTCGTTATTAGATTTAGAGCGACAACAATGGGGCAGCAACACAACACATGTAAATGATTAAAAAAAAAGCCTTAATATATATTTATTTATTATTTTTTTTATTTCGTGTTTTTGTTTTTTAATGATTTAGGATAGCTGCGCTCCCCTTTACTAAACTGAGAAGATTTATAAATGCGTATTTTGCGTAACATTATATATATATATAACTTTGGTTAGTTGACCTGGTCCAAAGTTCCAATATTTGTTCTTTAGTATAAAAAAAAAAAAAAAAAAAAAAAACAAGCCAGGGGGAGGGTTTTGTTTGTCCCCCCTTCTCGTTGTCGTCGTCCTCTTTCTTGTTGGCTTGGCTTGACTTGCTTGCCACCACCAGCAACAAGGACCCGAGAGAATTAACTCATAGAAGAAGAAGAAGAAGAAGAAGAAGAAGAAGAAGAAGAAGAAGAAGAAGAAGAA
>JAKUCA010000498.1:0-13463 GCA_030567025.1 Geotrichum europaeum | reverse complement strand
GTATTGAGCTACCAGGTGTTATGTATCTCAGATTTCCCTCAACACATGGAACTTCTCATGGAGAATTTAGCGCCATCGAATGTTGAAACCCCCTACATGCGCTGAGAGCATTACCTTGTCAGTCTCATTGAGATAAGTGTTAGAGTTATATGTCTTCTTTTTTATATCCTTTTGTTATTTTTATTTTTATTATGTAACTTTTAGATATTAGGACAATAAACAGATTTTCTATCTATCTAATGAAAAGTTTGCTTTTAAATACTTATTTAAAAGGCTTTATCACTTTCATACCTAGCTATTTTATTTGCATGTATAATTTTAAATTAAACCAAAAAAACTTTAAGTCAATTTTTAATTTGTATTTTTTTTAGATACTCATGATTTTTGAATAATATTTTCAAAATCAGATAGGCCAGTTATTAGACAGATGAAACTAGAGTATTTAGAGCCTATAGGTCCCAAGCTCAATTCTCTACCAGTTCAACCCTTGCAACGCGATTTTTGGTCTTGCAAAACTAGCTAGATAGTCTGTTAGAGAAGGCTTTTACTTTATGATAAAGGATTTTTTGCTGGAATTGGCTGCGTGAGTAACTTTTCAGAAACTTAACGCTAGTGGTAACAAAAGTTCGGACCAAGTGCAGGCCAGTTTTCTAGTTCACATAAATTCAAATAAATTAAAATCAAGTAATTCTGGTGTCTTTTCAGCATGCATTTATCATAAAAACTTTTATTCCTCTCTAATTTGCAAGCAACCTATAATTGTACATTTCGAGAGTTGTGCCAAGTTAAAAATACGCAGTATCTTTAAAGCGCCAAGAACATTACCAAGATTCTTAACACAAAGATTAAAGCAGTATATAATTTAGTTTATATTTTTTTTGTTATTTTTATTTTGTTAGCTTCTAGATATTAGTACAATAAACAGATTTTCTATCTATCTATCTATCTATCTATCTATCTATATATAAACTTAGTATCTATATATAAATTTAGCATAACTAGTAGAGTTCACAATCAACACATGGAACCTCCCATGGAGAATTCGACGCCATCGAATGTCAAAACCCCTTACACGCGCTGAGAGCGTTATCTTGTCAGTTTAATTAATATGAGTGTTAGAACTATATTTTATTGTTTTTTACATCTTTTTGTTATGTTTAATTTTGTTATATAACTTCTAGATATTAAAACAATAAACAGATTTTTAATTTATCTATTTAGTAGAGTTCACAATAGAGGCAGTAAGTTGTAGGTGCCAAGTTGTAGGTACCACACAGAATGTAGATTTTTTTAAAAAAAAGATGAAACTGAAAAATCAAAGAACTGTATTGATTTCTGTTTTCTTTTTTGTTGGTTCTTTTTTTTTTCTTTGGTTCTGTAATATTCAAAAATTGGAACAAATCTCTTCCACAATTTTTAAACAAGAATCCCAGATTTTTTGATAGCTTCACTTAAGGAAAAAAAATTTTATTTTCAAAATCTGTTGTTAATTGACATTGCGTATATTAGGTGTCTGTAAATACTTATTGTTTTTTTTTAAAAAAAAAAAAGGCCCGCTAATTGCATTGTGCAACGCTGCTGATATTGGCCGCAAATTGAAAATAACTAGATATAAAAAAAAATTGTATCATTGAATAATTTTGTTTGTATTTCTTTTGTTTTTGATTACTGAAACATTTTTAAGCTAGATTTAATGAATCGCTGTCTAAAAGTCTGCAATCTTAAACAACTTCACGTCCGAGTGATTTAACAACTTATTAAACAAGTTAAGTTTAAATCTACCGGCGTTTTCAAGAATAGTCAATGTTGTATGCATTGCAATTGAAGTCATGCTCGAATTATAGTAGTCTTTTTTTTCAATATATATATTTGATCTCGGAAATTTCGTTTCTGTATTATCATGAACTAGTTTATAACTTGAACTTAAGCAAAGTTAAAAAGGCTCTCTGGACCTTCCTTGGTTATCAAATTTACCGAGTTTGCAAGCTCAAAAATGAATTAAAAAGAGCAAAGGCATTAGCTGCGGTAAAAGCTCTTTTTCAGAAAATAAAATATTAAACAGCTTTTATGGGCTTGTATATTCTATCTCTTTTTTTTGTTTTTTTTGTTTTTGATCTTACACTTTTAATGATGTCAAGTGATATGCGGTTTAAAAACAAGGCCCTTAAAAGATATTCACATCTATTTGGTCATTACACTCACTTTTAGAAGTATTTGACGCATATTGTGACTCAAAAATAGTTGTACCCAGTTTCGGAAGGTGAAACTCAAGGCTTTTTTATTTCTGTGCCAAATTTTAAACATCATTTGTTTTGGGCATATATTTGATCTAAAAAGACAAGTCTTTATTTCTATTTCTGTTGTGTTTAGTATCTTTGATACCATTAGTGATCACAACTATCCTATTGTGACGCTTTTTTTTTCACCTTTTTCAGTTGGGCACTTTTTTGTGCCATTAAGCTCTCATTCTATCCAATTCATGAACATCTCCATTTCATATCACAAGGCTTTTGTTTTATGGCATATCATCTAAGACTGATTTTGCGTTTATTTACTCATATAGGTTAGAGCTCAATAACTGATCAGACTACCTTCAGAACAATTTTTTGTTTGTTCGTAATTTATATGTGAGTGAAGCCGTGAAAAAAAAAATCGTTTTGAAGGTAGTCTGATCGATTATTGGGCTTTAACCTATATATATTGTTTTTTTGCTACCAGGATATTTCTGATTAAGAGTCCCCCTTCTGCAGTTCAAAATCATGATCTCACGAAAAAGTCTAAAAGTATTTTTTTTTTCATTTAATAGGCGTACAAGCTCAGTAAAACCTTTTGGTAAATTTGAACTCATAGTAGCTTTTGTCTTGCCAGGTTTGCGATAGAGACAACTATGGGTAATTATGCTCAAAATATCGACCCATAGGTACCATACAATGTTCTTCCCTTTGCGCCGTAGTCCTCTTTAGCTGCTAAAGCCACGAAACTCGTGACCAAACTCTAGTTTGTCGGGACTTTACCAAAGTTAGTAGAAAAAAGCTTTCGGATCGGGGGTAAGTCGGTTCCAACAATTTTATTTCTACTTTCAAACCCTTTTTTTCTTAAGTGAAAGTAGCAATCTAGCCTATTGTTAACTAGAGGTTATCACACTTCAAAGTATACGCCTAAATAAATTAGATGAAATTCGCTGTAACTTGAAAACAAGTCCGAGGTTGTTGATGACTGGCTGGAGCCATATGATTGAGGTCGCCACCGTACATTTCCATATCGCATATTTAGTCTTGCAAACTTTGTACTACACATATTATAGAATCTGGGAAAGATACATGTGGTAAAGATAAAAGTTGACTTTTTTTTTTTAACTGTGATCATTGAGCAACGCACAGAAAGATCAAGAGCTCGCAGTTGCAATTATATCGCATAGTCAAAAACAAAAGTCAAGTGACTAGATTACTCTGGCCATTTTAATCGCTAGGATATGAAACCATGCTGATTGGACCTTAATGTTACATCGCGGTGGTAGCTAGTCTTTTTGCTTTGTTTCGATAATTTTGGTAATTTCCGAAAATTAACAATCAGCACCAGCCATTAGTTTTTGTAGATAGAAATGCTATTAGCTTTTTTTTTGGGTTTTGTTTGCGCTGTTATAAATCTGCTGAGTAAAGTTCAGTTAGGAGTAGCGCTCTAATGAGTTGTTATCTCATCCATTTGTATCTGGTTCTGTTGTCAGAGTTGCTGCGATCACAGGATTAGCAACCATTTAAACGTTTTGTAGCGCTAGGAGTGGGTCCAGGATTATAATTGTTATGCTGGCTTTTTGATAAGCGAAAAGATGTTACCGCACAGTCTGGTTGTTGCGTAGACTCGCAGTGGTATATGTAGCGGCAGCAGCGCAAATTGAGAACTCAATGATGGTTGGTACAAACAGGGAATATGGCGCTGTTCTGTATTGCTGACTACTCATGCGCCTCGTTTTTTTTTTTTTTTTTAGTTTTTACAATATTGAAGCTTCGGCCGGGCCCGTGGCCTAGGCAAGTCAATCTGATCCATTTAAGTTTTGGTACGATCTTGCATCAGCAGTATCATAAGCATCATGCAAAATCAATAATTTAAAAAAACAAGTGATGACTTGAGACCCATGTATATTGATTGATCAGCACTCTGAGCAACTAACATGGCCTAGAAGATACAACGGTTTTTAAAATGTCACGTCCGACAACCGGTCGATGCCGCTGCTATTTTCAATGCATCCACCTTTTTGTCCCATGGTTTTTTTTTCCCTGCAGTGTCAAGAATTGAGCTTTGCGACAACTCTTCAATGACGTCGTAACCAGCGTCCGTGAATGAAAGTTATGGCCTTATGTCTGATCGGGATTCAAGCAGAATTGGGTCCTAGATGCTGGCCTAAATTTATCTGTAATAAGTGCTTTTAGATATTTTAGGATTTTGTTTTCGCGAGTCTGTGCGTTGAGGAAGAAGGTCTTCGTATTGTTCTGTTGCGTTGGCTAATGCCGATAGATTCTGATTCTGGAAGTATGCGTGCATAAATCCTGATTTATGTCACTGGCAGCCGCAGACTATGACAAGCCTGTGTAAATGAAGTAGCAACTGGTCTAGCCAGCAGTTATATTTATGACAGTAAATATCAAAATAGCAACATTTTTGCTTTCTTTTCTCTTCAAATTTAGGTAGCAAATTGGGTTCTCACAATCGATCTGTCAGACCGTGTTCAAAATATTTTTTTTTTTGCTTTCTTGATGACCGTAGTGTGGTTGTCTCCCCTAATCTCGGTTCCTCTGCCAATTGTTAGCATGTTATCAAATCGGCTTCTTCTGGTTTGCCTACAGTTCCACGGAGAAACGGGACAGAACAAATCTTTGTTACTAGACCTTTGTGTACACGTGTGTATGGGAATTACTATTACCAGAATGGTATGGTCAAGACGAAGTACCGACTAAGCTATTTCTTATATGGCCCCTAAACTCAATGTCTACAATTCTGGAAGTTAGTGACGTCGGCCCATCCTGCTGACTGCCTAAGTAGCTGTCAACTAGCAACGAGACTTGCCGGCTCTGTCCATTGGCTAAAGTCGGATTAGTTTTGGATTTGATTCCTCTGATCTCCATGTTAACTTCTGGAGGTGTGATACAATCTGTAGTTTGCACTACAGCAAATTGAAATGCGGTAGTCTGTTCTTTCAAGTTGTTTAAAAAAAAAGATATAAAGCTCTTTAAGCAAAAGTTTTGGAGTATCCACGGACTTCTTTCTCCGGGACCAATCCGATAGTAGTCAAGACGATGATGATTATGCGAATTCCCACTAGTAGGATTGGCAATATTTGTATTATTCGGACGACTTAGTTCTTGACGGGTCTAGTTGGAAGCGGGTTTTCTTAAAAAAGCAATGTATGGTGCGGCTTGTAACTGTAACAGGCAAGAGCTTAAATCCAACGTCTGAACAAAGAAGGCTGGGAATAGCGAAAACGATGACGTCGGGTGGTCCAAAGACGTTTTGGCTGTTCAATCACCTGCGTCTCAGAAGTGAGACGCGCTGCGTTTGACGCATCGATCTCAGGTATGCGTCTGTATGCTGGCAAGCCAGAAAGTTTTAGACATATCCGAGTCAACCAGCCAACATGGGCGTATCTATATAATCATCAAGCCCATGCTTTAGGAAAAAAAAAAAAAAGAGACGCAGACGTGGACGTCTTAACGGTGTCACTATAGCTATGCCTAAGCCGCAATCAAAAAATCCTGATAATAAAAGTAAGATTAACGACAGCGATGATAATTAAAAGTCTTTTTTTGCTAAAATTTCTCTTTTTCATTTCTCCTAGCATCAAGCAAATGCAACTGCGTCTGTTTGTATTACGTGTTGATAACCAAAAGGAAAAAAGTATTAAAGATTGCTTTGTGTGTGCTTTAGACAGGAACCCTTAGTTCCTAATTAGATTTCAAGCCATAAAAAAAAAGGGTTTTGTAAAAAAGTGGATCAACAAAGAAGCGAATGCACATGCTTGTGACAAAACGTCGACTACGGTCAGTGAATAGCAAAAGCAACAAAATCCAATTCACGCACTTTGAAATCACTAAGGACGCTTACAACTGAGGCCGATATTACTTGACTTTGCCAGTCTAACGCATAGCTTTTTTGTATACTTGAAAGAACTAAAAAAACGTCAGCGCAAAAAATAACTAAGAAAAAAAAGTAAATATAAAATAAAGTTATTTTCTTTTCTTTTTTTCTCTCTTTTCAGGTTTTCCCTTTTTTTGCTCGGGGCCAGTCCCAACCTCCGAGTAATAAACTAAAAGGCACAAAAATGTTCGTCAGTTACAAAGTCGCGGTGACAATAACAGTAAAAACGTTGGTCTCAAGGTTCATGAGTAAAAATTATTCTACATATGGTTATTTTTTTGGATGCTTGTTCTTATCTACCCTGTCACAAAAATAAAATATCAGTTCAAGATTCTGTTACAATGTATTTTATTTACATTTTTTTTTGTATAAAGGGCACTTATTATCGCTTATTTTGAATCGGCTTTTTTTTTTCTTCTAGTTTTCCCTTTATTACCTTTGCTTTCTTTACTTTCTAAGCTTTTATAAAATAATTGCCAATCACCAATTTCTCAAGACTTTTAACATCAAATACCCACTCCCTAAAACCATGCCCTACACCCTCTTCCAGAAGCAGGCCGTTTTTGAAATTGGCCGATCACCTCTCCCTAAGCCAAGCACCCATAACATGATAACCATCGAGGAGCTCAAGGAGCTTAAGATGAAAAAGAAGACAAGCAAAAAAATGCTCAGATCTTCCAAGTCCGGGACCGTGCTTCCGCAGCCAGACTCCAAAAGCATCCTGGACCTCGGAGCAACCACAGGTCCTCCGTATCAGACTGTGCCCAAGGCTGTTCCTCAGACTGCACAGCATGCCCATCACCATCAAAACAGCAATAAGGTTCCCCGAGAGAATCATTTCGCTGATCATCATATCCACCCGTCACAGTACTTTCCGTACATGTACAAGGTTCCTCGCCAGTACCGTCATCTGTTGGTCTCAACCGAGGACATGCCTCAGCAATTCCAGGTTAGTGAGGCACCTCAGAGCCAAGCTCAGGCTGTCTATCAATTGCAGAAACAACAGCACAAACAGAAACACGTTTACTTTGGGGATTCCCTGGGAGTAGTGTACAATCAATCTCTCCCGGTCCAAATTGATGACATGCTCGCCAGCTCCTCCACATACCTTAATCAACAGGAGCAGGTGTCGCAACACCATCGACCCCAGCAACTTTACTACAAGCCTTCTCCGCTCCCGTCGTACAGTGAAGTTACACACCTCAAGTTACAAGAAGGTGTTATGCCCGAGGAAGACACTCAAACAATGCTCAAGGCCATGGCCATGATCTGTTGTCTGATGCTCCTGTATCAGATTTTCAAAATTTTTACGATGGAGAGCCAACTTCTGGTTTATATCATCTACGTCGGTCTCATTGGGTACATCCTTATGAACTACCTAAGTCGCAGATAACTTCGAGACTAGCAGAGGAAATTTTTATTATTATTGTTATCGTTTTTAGGCTACTTTTCGGCCTGCTGCAGCTACAATGAGGAGATAATATTGTGATCAAGAAATGAAAAAATTAAATCTCAAAAACACTGACTTGCTTTGCTAATTTTTTTCACACAACACCTCATTTTCCAGATCCTTGTGGGATTGTTGCTGTTTTCATATTATTTGTTTTTTTTTTTTGATTTTGGCATTGAGTTTTGATTTCAAGAGCTGGCGCAACTGCTGCTGCCACCTTGAATCCTTGTGGGCCTGGAATCTGATTTGGTCTCCACGCCATAAACTATGCACTTCCAGAGAATTTGTTTGCCCTAATCCGCTAAGAAACAGCTAACCTGATTTTCCAGTTAATTTCTCACAATTCTGCAATCCATGGTGTTGAATTTTTTTTTATTTTTTTTTTTCATTTTCTTCTGTCGTCATTGTTTTTATTGTATTCTTGTGGTCTATTTTTACTAGTTTTGGGGGTTCCAACCTTGAAGTTTGCTGTCTGACATCACGATTCGCAGCTTACTGGACCGAAGATATGCGTGTAGTAGCTTTTTTTAATAACATTAATTCTCTGTAATCATTGTCTGACTTTCATAGACTTTGTATAACCGCAATCATAATTAAAACGATTTATTATAGCTAGGAGTATTTGTTTCTGACGAAAGTTGGAGGTTTCGAAGCGGCAGGAGCAGCGCCTGTTAAATTAGTAACAGTGTCTAGATTAAAAAAAAAGTAGGGTCTCTACCGCTGTTTCATGTCTAGCACAGTAGCAACAGAAGTACCAGTAGCGACAAGAGCTACCGGTACTGGTATTCAGCAGCCATGGCAGCATAGCGTCGCTCTAGACCACAACTTACCGCTAGCAGTCCGTAGACTACTGTGGTGAGAGGGTTTTAAGGGTGCCAATTAAGGGAAACCCCAACAACAAATGTATCCCAGAGTAGCCAAGCATTATTTTTCAAGTCAAGGGAATTTTGTTGGCAGGTCAAAGCTAGAAGTCAGTGACGGATCCCCTCCTACGTTAATAGAAGCAATATGAGTGACAGCAGCAATAGTAATAGCAGTAGCAATAGCAGAGGCAGCAGTTTTACACTGAGATCTTTGCTGTCGTCGATTTTCTCACACTTTCTTTAAAACGGGAACGAGACGTTATCCAGGTACGCGCCTTAGGACAAAAGTTTTGAGGTTGTACGCGCTGGCGTAGTGGGGGGTATACCTACATTAGGTAGACAACCATTTAAATAAATCAATCAAATAAAAAAATAAAAAATAAAAAAAAAATAAAAGAGTATGAAATATTGTAGCTGTCAGTTTTAAGACCTTGCAGCAGTTTTCTTTTTGCTCTTGCTCAAAAAAAAAAAAAAAAGGCCGTTTGTTTATGTGTTTGTATGGTCTCTCACCTTCACTTTTCTCCTCCTGCTTGCAAATGTTTTTCAACCTTGGTGGAAAAGGAGGAGGAGGAAGGGGGGAGAGAGTGACATCACCACTATTGGGAAAAAGCCAATCGCGACCATGACCGCGGCTAAGGGCTACAGTACTGTTGTCACGTCTCCCGAAACATTTTACCGAGACAGTTGTTTGAGGTAGAAAAATATACAATCACGCACACGCGTGTCTATTTTTTTTTTTTATTATTATTATTATTATTGAATTGGACTCTCTCGTTTTCTGTCCGCTTAAAAAAAAAATTAAAAAAAATTAAAAATAAATAAAAAATAAAAAATTCTTAAGATCAAGCGATGCTACCATGGCTAGCAAATCTGATTTTAGTTTTTTCGTGACCATAACTGCATGTGCTATCAAACAAAGGATGCTACTCGTGCCAAATGAGGTCCAGTATTATTATCATTATTATTACTATCATTATTATTGGTCTTTGAAAGGAATAAATAGCAGTCATAGCAGCAATCGTTAAACACTGTGGCTAAACTAACGCGGTGCATTGTGAGGCCCAGGTATGCTGAAATTATGAGTTGGGATGGCCGCGCTGATGGTTGATTTTTGTTCAAGGTTTTGTTTGGCGCCAATAAGTTTAAATTACTGTACTAGTGGACGAGATCAATTAAGGACTATTAGCAAACAGTAGTTTTTTTATTTTTCAATAACGTCGGTTTGCTATTTGCTATGCCTTATCGGATTGTTTAGTCTTCTTACCATACTGCAAATAATTTGGGGTTGCAAAATTTCACAACCTCATTAACAGACCAATCATCTTTAAAATTTATTTTTGCCGCCGCTACATTACTAGCCCAAATATCTTTAAATTACAAGCCGAGTTTTCAAAACGGCTAGATTTTGTCGCTTTGATAAACGGGTTGGGTTGTTTGATTTGGTCAACCTTCCGATTCGTCAATTTTTTGTTGAGTTTGTGATCCCTAAGTCGTATAGATGTGTCCAGAGCATTCCATTTCAAACGTATCGTATCCAGACAACCCCTTTTTTTTTTTGAAAATAACTGACAGCTAGTGTTCCCTGAATCTAGCTGACGATGGGATTCAATGTAGATCTAAACGATAACATTAGTTGGATCCCATCTTTCCCTTCCCTTTTCTTTCCAAAAAAAAAGCCAATTGCATTATTTTAACAAAACATGCTAGAAAAAAAATAAAAAATTATTTTTATTTGTGACCCCTGATACTTGAGGACCACACAAACTGACTACTGAAGTACATTTGCTTGATTATAGATACTTGTTGGTGTTAACTTGAATGCATTAATCTTGATTGTATTATATGAGAAATTCAGTCAGCAGCGTGGTTTTAGCTTGGTGTCAGTCACTCCTCAGTTGTTGTTTTTTAAAGAAAGTATTATTCACTTTTTTAGACAATGATAAGTCTGGCTTGGGCTTAAATAATTAGTCTGCGAGCGCTGTAACCGTAGGGCGTATAAGTAGATGGGTGAATGATGAATCTACTCAATGCCATGCACATGGCACACCCAAGAAAATCTATTGCTAATTTTCGAATCAGTTCGCAAAAAATGTAGACTAGGTGGATCTCAAAGTAAAACTATAAAGATTCAGGTGGTGCATTGTGTAGTTGAAATCTGAATTAGAGAAAAATAAAAGAGGCCTTTTTGAGGTTGTTTTGAAGTTGTTTTTGAGGTTGTTTTGAAGTTGGTTTTGAGGTTGTTTTGAAGTTGTTTTTGAGGTTGTTGTGAAGTTGTTTTTGAGGTTGTTGTGAAGTTGTTTTTGAGGTTGTTTTTATTTAAAAAAAAAAAAAGTTGCAGGCTTTTACACGGAGCTATATACAGTAGCATTACCAAGAGTTGGCGTTAACTGCAGATGGTCTAGCCTAGCTCCAGGGTCTTAATTTAAAACAGCTTTTTTTTTTTTTTTAAATTGTGCAGACTTTACAGTAATTTACAGATGATGATCGCTCTTTGTATTCGCTGTCATACTAGTTTATACTTTATGTCAATTATTACACAAAAATAATCCCATATAGAGCAAAATGTAAATAAAAATAATAAAAATAATAAAAATAATAAATTTGGAATTTCAAAGTGGAGAGGGATGACTGAACAAGCTTATTTTTTTTTCAACGTTCTAACTTGTGCCCACGTGAATCCTGCACGTTTGACGCAAGGCTTATTTTCACACAGGTCGTGTAAACGGTTTCACTCAATTAAAAAGAGCACATGAACCCTTTAAAAACAATCACAAGAAAAATAAAACAACCTGAAATAAATCAAACTTGAAAGCTTTGTATTTAGAATTTGTGTTATCAGGAGATATTGTTTGTGAAAACGAGATATGGGTGACTCAGTGGCATACCTTCTCAAGCCGGGCTGAAAATAATCTGTGAATTCTGGTTGAGAAAGATCAGGCTTGTAGCGTAGATTACTGAAAGATTTTTTTTGCAGAGTATTGCAAAACAATAGATCAAAATGCTACTCTACAAGTTATTTTTTTTGATTTATTTTTTAGACAATGTGCAAATCAGGCTGAGATTCAGAACCATCTCAGACCTGCCATGTGTTGTTATTTCAAGTCTCATTAGGCTCAGGTAAGCGAGAGACTGCTGATAGGACTTCAGCTTTTTTTTAAAAAGTTTTTGGCTACTGAGAGTTGCCTTTTAATATTGTTAAAACTTGCATGTTACATATCACATTGAAGAGCTTATCCATTGTGGCAGTGGTGGCTACGTGACAACCTGATATTTTCAGGACAGTATTCCAGTCAACTATAAATCACTTTAAATTATTTCTCAATGTCAGCCTCGCATCAGCTCCGGCTGATAACCTTAGAAATTTAATCATCGCTTAGCAGTAACTCTCATGTATTAAATATCATGTTTATATCGGGATTTAGCGCTTATCGGACTTTGAATCCCAAATGCAGTATATATTTTATATCTATACTTTGCTTTCTTATCCATGTCGCATCTCTTAGTGGCCAAACTCGGATATATATGATATTTTAGTCATCTCGACGGTCGGAGCCTAAAAGGAATACTACTATACGTTATGGAAACACCAGCCGCCTAATCACGCAGCCCAATTAATACTTTCCAGGTATTAAATAAATCATTATAAATTTCTCTCCCATTTATTTTTTTTGGGCTGCTCTTCCATCCGCAAAGTCATTAAAATTAGTAGTTTTCCCGGAGGCTATTGTTGCTGGCTGCCCCGGTTTCCGCAGAATCTGAGCAAGATCAATCCGATGTCATCTTCTCACTTAGCTAACATTTTTTTCAATATAAACTGTATATTCAGTTCATGGCTGAATACTTACAATATGGATAATCTGAAAAAGTTTTTTGCAAACTTACTTATAAAATGCAGCAGCCAAATATTATACTAGAAACTGAATCATTAAAAGTGCATTGTGAACTACGACAAGACATGAATGGCAGAAAAACTACGAAAAAAAAAAAACGGGAAAACTCGTGAAATATTATTTTTCTACTCAGAGGTTCATTGCTGAGAGAAATCACTACTGTGAATGTGGTTAACTGGAAACAGTTGAAAACATTTTAAGTAGTGCTCAACATCCTACGGAGCGCAGCTGCTTGAGAAAAGTTTCCCCGGAGCTTGATCTTCAAGTTCTTCTTGACACCAAGAGGGGTCTTGGCGCGGTGGTCAAATTCTTAGACTCCTTACTGCATCTTCTTTGCTGATGGTTCACTTGATTAGAGCAGCTTGTTGAGGTTTTGCTGTTTGTCAATTTCTGGTATTGAGCTACCAGGTGTTATGTATCTCAAATTTCCTTTAACACATGGAACTTCCCATGAAGAATTTGGCGCCATTGAGTGTCAAAACGTCTTACATGCGCTGAGAGCGTCACCTTGTCAGTCTCATCGAAATAAGTTTTAGGGCTATATGACTTCTTTTTATATCCTTTGATCATTTTATTTTTGTTAACATCTAGATATTAGGACAATAAGCAGATTTTTTTTTTATCCCTCTACCAAGCTTGCTTAGAGTTGATCGCCGCCTTTAGTCTTCTTGTGATAACAAATTGCTTACAGTAAGATACAGTCAGTATTGTAAAATATTTATTGAATTAAGAGGATACTATACCTGGTTTTCTCTCGAAGAAAATAGAAGTGTTACAGCTTTGTACAATTTTATTTATTTCTTAATTGTTATGGACTTAAGACCGATTTAATTGTCTTGTTGCTCAACAAAGCGGGAACGAAGGCCATAATCCGTAAAACCTGTCGAAACATGGGAGATGGATGATTGAATGCCAATTAAAACTGATTACTGGACAAAAAAACGCTACTTGAAAACTGATCAATCCGTTTTTTTTAAAAATTTGTTTGTTTGTTAGGTAGATAAAAGATCTTGTTGGTTTGCGGAAAAAAAATGTAAATGCAAAAAAATTAACTTGACACAGACAGGAATCGAACCTGCAGCCTTTGGATTTGGAATCCAATGCTCTACCATTGAGCCACTGCATCAATTT
>JAKUCA010000497.1:0-13522 GCA_030567025.1 Geotrichum europaeum | reverse complement strand
ATTATTATTATTATTATTATTATTATTATTATTATTATTATTATTATTATTAATAATATCAAACGTCTGGGATGGAATGGACGGCGTGCTAGCGTACATATCTCGATTTTTTTCCCTTTATATTATGTGACTGAGCACGCTGTGACTATAATAGTTTTAAGCAAGAAATCAAAACTAGAGTATTCATTATGGAACTAAAACTATGATATTTCTGGTTAAAGCCAATCTGTATATTCAATCTCTTCAGCTAATCTAGACCTATATCATATCAAAAAAATAGCATTGTAGAATTGTGTTCTGTAATATCAAGTTAAAGCAGCACTAGTTGACTTGGGATGTACCGCCTGGCAAATACCTAAAAGTTAGATTAGATATACTGATGTCAATTGATGTTTTCCTAATTTATCTTCATGACATGTAACAACAGATACTACTCATGATGGACAAACTCGACATCTTGAGCGCCAACGAGTTTGCTATCCATTTTGGACTTGACAGCAATAAGTATATGTAGTTTGACAGATGCTCAAGCACATACAAAAAAAAAGTACCGTAATACAAAAAACGAAATGTTGTTCATTAATTTTATGAACGGTGATGGGATGTCAGGGTTCATAATTCTGAGCATCAGCGTAGTTTGTCATGGGGGAATGAATATTTAAGATTTGGCAAAAAAAGTATTGAAGAGAGTACAAATTTGGTACGAAACCTTTCAAAAATGGAAAAAATACTAACAAAAACAGGAATGAAACAAACAAACAAACATCAACTAGGCAAAAAAGAAGGCAGTTAGTCTTATCTTGGCAAACAAAGCAAAAGCCATAACTGAGCCGACCACGATGCCGAGTTCACGCCAACATAATGGATGCCATTGATTTGGTACAACACTTGCTCTATATATAACTTGTATTTAAAAGCATCTATACATAATTAATTTCAATTTTTATTTTTTTTTCTTGCTGCAACTCTCTCTCTTCTATATTTTTTCATAAAGGTCCTGGAGACTACTTTTGCATGGCATTCACGTCTTTCTTGGCTCAGTAACACTTCAGTAATAACTGCATCGATAGCTTTTTCGTCTCTTGTGCTTAATCTTCAATACTGTCTTGTTCTTACAGAAACTAACTCGTTTCCCTTTCTGGTTTCCAGTTCTCACCATGGTGTTTTTTCAGTTCTCAGTAAAATCTCTTTTAGGTCCTGCGACACCGAAGAGAAAAGAAAAAAACAACCAAAAGCAGCAAGAGCAGCAGCAGCAGCAGCAACAACAAAAACCACAATTGTCAGTAGCGACTCCCGTACTCCCCTCTTGTCAACAAGCGCCGCCAACACCGGAGCTGTTCATGTATAAGCGTGCCGTCAACACCTTATGTATGAATAATGTTTCTCAAAAACCAGGGCCTGACACCCTATACCAGGGAATTTATAGCGAAAAGTCAGAGTTTTTGGCCAACTTTAACCAAACTGCGATACCAACGCTGCCGCCAACACCAACTTTGTCACCATTCCAAGCAAATCTTGCAGAAGCAGCAACGTCCTCGAATACGGTTGGTAACCAGTCACCATTGTCCCTTTCCTCCCCCACTGCGGAAGCAGATAGTTCAAGGCGGAACGATTCAGATTTAGATTCATATCGAGAGTACATTCTACTTCAGAGAAGAAATTTACAACACCAACAACCGCACCAACAACGAGAAGAAGAAGATTCAAAAACGAGTAACTTTCCTGTTCCTTCGTCCTCCAGTCCACAAGTTCAGCAACTTCAACAACATATCCACGACGGCGATACTGCGACTATGACTGCGACTACGATGTCTTATAACAGTTCATATGACTGCACCAACGTCCCAGTTAAGAACTGCAAGATGTCGGACACCATGTCTAAAAGTCCCGTCGTGGCTATTGGAGAAGCAAAGAGCGAGGACGAAACTCCTCAATACACATCAGTCTCAGGCACGTCTAGAAGTATATCCTCTCGTCGCTTTAATCAGGACAGAAAGAAAATCCCCGAGGCAATCTTAATACACAGAAAAAATTTTTCTAGCGGGGCTAATTTGACACAAGTAGAGATGCGAATCTCTGAACACTACAGACCTTCACCTTCATCCGAACACTTTGTGTTTGATAGCTCAAGCAAAAACCCAGACTCAATTACCCTTCGACAAAAAACTTCGACAATTCCTCTACATGACCAGGCAGACCGAAACTCAGTCATTTCTCTTGGCTCCACGATAATCTCTAGTTCGGATGAGTTTCTTTCTAAAAGCCCGGAAATGTCGGACTCTCCGTTGTCGACAAACTTTTTGTTTAACAAGGACTATTACCACTGCTTCAGCGACCCTGGCGCCCAGTTTTCAAAGACTGTTGAACCAACACCCGACGCAACAGTGACGATAAAAACAGCAGTAAATATGACAGATATGACCAAACACAATTCCATCGGCCTTGTTGTAGCCGAAAAGCCTGCTGGACTGGCCTCCAAGAATCAACAACAAGACCAAGCTCCAAAGCTGCAGCGGATAAACCAACAGCAACTACAACCAGAGCTTCACTTTGAGCCGAGCTCAGTTATTTCAAAGCTCATGGATAAAAACCCCTTTCTTCCTATAATTATGAATCTGTATGACTCAGATCTGGAGAACAGCAAGTTTTGTGACCACCACTATGACGACGAGTTGGAGCTGTTTGAATATTACTTGACTATTCAGTAAACCACTAGCTAGGTAGGACATGGCTACACTAGTCGTGATAGTAGCCTAGACAAATAGTTGAAAACTGGTGGCCTCACAGGTGTAGGCCACACTATCACTATTAATATTACTGTATATTATATGATATATAACTCTTTTATTTATTATTAATATTATCATTTTTTTTTTCTGTATTGGTATTACTACTTATTGTTTTTCTTTTTTTTTGTTGAGCACTTGTGAGTGGGCTCATTACGAAGTTCGTCTCCATTTCTCAGTTTCCGGGTCAGCGGCCTCATCTTCGTCGTCCTCATCCCGGCGTCTCCGCACACCTGACTGCACGGCAACATCTTGTCTGTCGATTGTCACCTCTAGTCCAGCCTTACCGTTGCTATCAGCACCGTTAGTATCCTGATAATGATTCGTACTAGTGGTCCAACCGTCATCGTCGCCACCGGCAGCCGCACCCGGCACCGGCAAATCAAGGTCAATGTCCATGTCGAGCGCAATCCCGCCGGCCTCATCCTCGTCACTTGACAATGGTGATGCATGCAGATTAGCACATGCGCTCAGCGCGTCGTAGATTTCGTGAAACATTTGGTCCAGAGCCTCCGTAGAGCTGGCGCCGCTATTGCCATTAGCAATAGCATCAACAACAGCGGGCGGCTCCAGATACGCCTCCACAAAGCCAGTCTCACTGCCACTACCAAGATCAAACTGAAAGTAAATCACAGGGCCCTTAGAAAGTCCGTGCATTGTTATGCTCTGGTAGGGGATCGAGTAGCCATATCCCAACGCCGGGAACCACATGTAAACCCTGGAGGAAGCAATTTTAATATTGGCCACGCGGGTCTCCTCATTCCCCCCATTGTCATTATTGCTGCCACTGTTAAATAAAACATTGGTGTTATGAGTGGAAAGCGCCGGGAGACCACTGCCTAGTATGCGCAGCACCGCACTGTTAAGCTCATAATAGAGGATGGGATCGGTATCGAGCGAATACGACGCGGGGGTTGATGCAGCGTGGTCCGCCAGCGATGTGAATTCGGTCGACAGCGGCTCAGCGTCAATTAACGAAATTTCTAAAGTGGATTCCATGATTTATTATGTAGCTGACAAGCGTGGATATTTGTTGCTACGTGTAGTCTGTGTTGAGGTGCTGAGAGATTGATATATTCAGTGGATTGTCGAATTAAAATTTTTGTTTTCGACATCTCTTTTGAATGAATCGACCTTAGTGCGATCTCTCACAGCACCGCATGAAAGTTTTGTAGTAAAACTAAAGTCTAAGTAATAAAAAACATATATCAATCGTTAACTGTTTTGTATTATATCACATGACCTTTTTATTCTATTTTATTTTATTTTTTATTTTTCAATTTCTAAGCATTTCGACTTTCTACAACTACAACATCCAAAATTATTGCTCTTCTCTTTCATAATATTAGCATCTCGGCATAAAGCATTCACATCATGGCACAACCGCCTACAGAACTCCCATCTTTAGCAACAGTCAAACATATCATACTTGTGCTTTCGGGCAAAGGTGGTGTAGGCAAGTCGAGCGTTACGACACAACTGGCCCTAACCCTTGTTGCCAAAGGCTACAAGGTTGGTGTGCTCGACATTGATCTAACAGGCCCGTCGGCGCCGCGCATGTTTGGTTTGGAGGGCCGCCAGGTACACCAGAGCAGCGCTGGATGGGTTCCCGTTTATACAGACAGCACAAAAAGATTGTGTGTTATGAGCATTGGTTTTTTACTTGAGAAGCGCGGTGACGCGGTAGTGTGGCGGGGGCCAAAGAAGACGGCAATGATTCGGCAGTTTCTGTCGGACGTAGTGTGGGGAGATTTGGACTATCTGTTGATTGACACGCCGCCGGGCACATCAGATGAGCACATCTCGATCGCGGAAACGCTGCGACAAGCAGCGGACCCTGACGGTGCCGTGCTGGTCACAACGCCGCAGGGTGTGGCTACTGCCGACGTGCGCAAGGAACTCTCATTTTGCCGCAAGGTGGGCTTCAATGTGCTAGGAGTCATTGAAAACATGTCTGGCTATGTTTGCCCTCACTGCTCTGAATGCACCAACATCTTTTCAAAAGGTGGTGGCAAAACATTGGCTGAGCAGTTTCACTTGCCATTTCTTGGTGCGGTGCCAATTGACCCCCAGTTTGTTCTTATGATTGAGCAGCAACAGGAAAAAATTAACGAGGAACAATTGGAGCTTCCAGAAAACTACAAAAATAACAGTTCACTTTATCCAATTTTTGATCAAGTTGTCGACAAGCTGTTACAAGAAAACCATCTGACGACAGAGATTGCGAAAGTTAATTTAGAGTAAAAAGCATTTCAAAATGAATGAATGGTTGATGTATTAATATATTAGTATTTATTGCTTGTTTGTTTCCCTATTGTTCAATCAGTCTTTGTAGCGATATTTTAGCTGACGCTGTGGATTTTCGTCGGTCTCTCGCTGGCAAGCTGACAGAACTGGAAATTCTGAAAATATCGTCAAGAGTATGCTGAGGGCCATCTTCATCACTGTTTACCTCATAATCTGTCGTCCTACTGCTGCTGCTTACGGCATTTTGCCGCACGGGGGACTGAGCGATAGGCAACTCACCTTCCTCAATTCCCAGTTTGCTAGCCGCACCTGCCCAGGCATTAGCAAAAAATGAGGTTAGAGTAAACGACTTGGGCTTGACGCTCATAGAAGAGGGACTGGTATGTCCGCTGAAAGTTGACAGTATACCTGATGCCTGCCGTAACATGTATGGTGCCGATTTTCGCCTATCTTTCTTGGAGACATCAATTATATCGTCCTGTATTGACTTTAGAGATGTATTGGATCCAGCACTGTCCAGTGAGTCAAAAGAATGCTTACGATGATGTGCGTAGTTAGTTGTTTCCGCACTCTGGGGTAGAACTGACAGTAGATTAAACATAGCTGGTGGGTAATCTGGTGAAATTGTTGTGGCCGAGACCGAGGTTGTCGGCAATGCTACTGAAGAGAGATGGACGGGCGACGTAAAATTGAGATCTACACCTGCATGCTCATAGCTGAAAATATTATCATCATTATCGTCATTTTCTGATCCAAAATCACTCTCATCCTCTTCTTGGTCATCAATGTTTTCATCATCGTTGCTATCTTCGTCAGTGGATAGGAATGCTATATCAGCGTTTCCGTCCAGCACGCTCGCGCTCAGTTTGATGGGTATTTTTTTCTGCGGTGAATAAATTATATTGCTCTTCGTTGAGCTAGAGTGATTTGTTTTATCATAATTATCATTAGTAGGCGTATTAACAGAGGCTGGAGCATTGTAACTTGATTTGCTTAGTTCCGACTTAAGTGCTGTTCGGTTTGAGGGTGTCACGAATTCTATTTCCGATTCCAGCTCTGGCTTATTTGCGCCTGGCTCGAGTTCAAATTCGCTTTTAAATGTACTGCAGTGACTAACCGGCGTCACTTTCGTTGAAACAACTGAGGACTTGCGGTCGAGACTTCTACTACTTGAAGAGAAAGTACTGACTGTTCGGATGTGTGAATTGTGGTTCATTAAAGATACTGATGCAGTGGGCGTTGCCTGCAGTCGCGGTGGTCGGTTTTGTAGTAACGAGTGTAATTTCGGATAGTGCTTTTTATGTGGTGAATTCAGCGGATACAACCGCTCTTGATGTGGTAACATAGACTCAATTTCGTGAAGCATAGATGTCAATGAATTGATGGTATCGTACGTTTTCGCAGCCTCCTTTGCCAGCAAATCAGCTGTACAAACAATTGTGTTAGTATTAATCACATAGCGCATTGTAATAACAGCACTCACCTCCTTTCAGTCCATATATATCACTTTGTACTCTCGCGACTCTAGCCTGAGTCGCTCCCAGGGTCTGTGTCGCTAGCCTGTCAACATTCCCCACCTTATTCGTGATTCCGTTCTGGACATTGATGATGTCGCTCAGCTCGCTTGACAGATCAGCTCTATAGTTTGTTGAAAGGCGCTTCATAGAGTCCTTAAAATTATCCACCTCCTTAGAGGCGTAAGACAAGACTGAAGACATTAAAAAGTCTTCAATCTTAGGCATTGGCAGAGACTCATTCTAAGCATATGGCAGGTTAGTCGCAATTCTATAGACAAAATATATATTAAAAAGCTGAACATTGTACTCACTTTGACCGGTGATTTCTTGAGATCTAGTTTCTTCACAATCACTGGAAGCCGCTGACTTGATTCAGGCATAATTTTTAGGAATATGAAAGAAGCAATTGAAGTGGTGCCACAAGCAAACAGTTTAGTGGCAGCAGCGGCGGGGTGTAGATGAAACAAGACATTAGACAAAGCCCAAAAGGTGAATATTTAAACAAAAATTAAACGGTTTCACACCTAACCCTATACTGGCATGAAATTTGGCGGGCAAAAATATGTCCGCGGCAGAGATGAAATAAACTAAGGGATCATCATTAAAAATCCGATTCACCTTCATGGTGATTCTCTGTTTCTTCTCTGCTTACCATTTGCACAAACAAAATCTTACATATAGACCGGCTTTATATATATCAATGAGCAATACAGTAGAAAAGTCTATTGTTGACAGCATCAGCAAGCAACCTACTGGTAGCAGTTTGAATAATGCCAACATAGTCACAAAGTCTATATTACAAACAACAACTGCACACTGGGTTTTCATTCTCTTGCTGATCTTCGGTGGCTGCTGCTCTAATGTCTTTATGCTTGAGGCTCTCGTTAATAGACACGCGAACGGATCAGGGCACTTACTCACTTTTATTCAATTTCTTTTTGTTTCCCTTCAGGGATTTTACCACTTCTTGGATATCAAGAATTCCAACATTAAACGCCTCTTCCTCGCAAAGCCTAAAGTACCGCTGAGAAAATGGGCCCTGCCTGTGTCGCTTTTTTTTGCTGTGTCCATGTTGAATAATCTGGCTGTTTGGGGATACAGTATTTCGGTTCCTGCTCACATTATCATTAGATCAGGCGGCACTGTGACGACCATGATAGCGGGCTACCTGGTCGCCGGCAAGCGCTACAAGTTGTTGCAGGTGCTTTCAGTATTGATTCTGACTGCTGGTGTAATTCTAGCCACGTTGGACAATTCACCAAAGGATAATAAGCCCACTCGGGAAGGTGATGGGACTTTCAGTTTAGGTGTCACTTTTCTCTTTATCGCTGCGGTCCTCTCATCAATTATGGGACTTGTGTGCGAGAAAGTCTACAAAGAGTACGGCAAGCATTGGGAGGAGAACCTTTTTTACACTCACTTCATGTCATTACCTCTATTTATTCCCTTCCTGCCCGAAATTTTCACCCAGCTTAGAGGCATTGCCAATTCCTCGCCACGCATCAGCATTCCGTTCACAACGTGGACCACATCAGAGGCCCTGCTTTACCTAATTTTAAACGCGTTTACGCAATACATATGTGTGCGAGGTGTCAATAACTTAGCTGGTCACGCTTCAGCACTGACTGTATCTATTGTTTTGAACGTCAGAAAGTTTTTCTCCTTGCTCTTAAGTATTTACTTATTTGGAAACAAGCTGTCAGGTGGGACAATCGTCGGCACTTTACTGGTGTCTATCGGCGCTTCCTTGTATTCATACAGCAACAGCCGTCCCACACGCGTTGACCCTGAGAAGAAAACAAAATAGAAAAATGAGCACAAAGTGCGACAAAGTGGCAATATTATATAATTGTTTAGAGACCTTAATAGATTTATTGTGCAAGAATTACATAATTTTTGTTGTTCTGTTTATTGTAAATTGACAAGGATTGAATAATGTAACCGTGATCTTTAGATTAGTTTTTAGAATAATTGGTAACTGAATTCAATATGAAATTCTGGATTCAAGACACACTAAATTGAATCAGCTAACGGCCTTGAATTCAATTATATTATGATAGTTTAATTTTTTTTACATAGGACTTTGGTTCCAAAACGTGACAGACTTCGACTTTGACACCCGCGTTGACAAGAATGTCTATCCAGTAGCACTGCTTGTCTGAGAGAACATCAAACTCACTTTTGACTTCCGAGAACATGCACTCACTGGGCTCGGTCTTATACAAACACAAATCTGGCATGCCTGATTTCATAACTCGGTAGTCCTTGGAAAGAATCTCACAAATACTAGCCAAAGCCGCAGTTCCCAGGCCTTCACTGATGGCGTGAAGGGCATTTAGTGGATACCATGTCACCCCAAGTGAAACTGTTTTGCGCGTGGCTTCTTGAGTGTAAACATCCTTAATCTGTTTCTTCACGAAATCCATATCGGTCCTAATCTTTTCCAACCTAGCATCAATATCTTCCTTGCGGTTAAAATAAAAGTTTTTGCTAAACAGATCAAGTGGAAAAGACTGGCAATGATGCTCAAAAATTCCTGTAGAAACCTGACCAGTATCTGAAGACCGAACTGTGGACCACATGATATCCCAAAAAAGAAGAGCAAAAAGCGTTGCCAGCATTGAATTTTCTGAGTGCATTCCATTCCAGCCCAGTGTACGATAGAATGACAATGCCGCTTCTTCAACAAAGACGGCTTCACGCGTTCCTTCAACATCAACCCAAGTTGGCCGTTTGAAGGTGTTGCTTTTTGTAACTGTTGCCCCTACAGATGCTGAAGAGTTTGCATCTCTAAAGTTGTAGTTGGGGTAATTTATTGTAGCTTCTTCAGCTTCATCTACTATTCTGTCACACTGAATAGTCCTATGCTCTGGAAGCTTGAGTACAAAGTGACTGAAGTCATGTCTGGAACCCATAGGAATCTTGAGATATTTTTCGAGCTTTGTGATGCGTTTCTTAAGATCAATATGATAAACTTCGTGAACCGTCGCATCCTCAAGACCTCTTACACATGTTTCTAGAGCTCGTCTACTCCAAAAAAGCTTCATGGCGCTTGCCAAGAGTTCATCAGATGCGTTATCAATACCTTCTTTCTTGACATTAAGTACTGGTGGAGTCGAAGCAGGGGCTCGAGTTACTTTCCGTTTTTTCGCCATACCGGAAATTGGATTCTGTTTGTAATACTCGACGATTAAATACTGTTCAAATTGATCTTTATCTTTCATTTCGCAAAGCTCCTGAGAAAAGTCAAACTCTTTCTGCAAAGAGTTCATCTCCAGCATAGCTTTTCGTATATAAGCCTTACCACGCTGAGCTTTGTGGTACAACCGCTGATTAAGGAACGTATTTAGAAATTTCCATTCTGCAACATGATCACTGACCATACCAGCACATAAAAGCAAAATCGCTCTGACAGAAATCGATTCAGGAGTTGGATGTGCCAAAGCTGAACTGCTTGCAACCCCCTCGTCGTAATATGCTGCTGCATACAAGGAATCAATCACTTTTGATTCCAGCTTTTTAAATAGATCATCAGCTAGCTGCTTCCGTCTGTCGGATGCTTTATTGGCCATCAGTGCATCAACCTCAAAACGCAAGTTAACTGCTTCTTCAAAATCTATCAGCTCTCGCCGAGATAAAAAATATTTCTGACTTCGTTTGATTTTGTATTTGGGGAAGTTCATCAATGACATTTCAGAAAGCAGCGCTGCCTCTACAAAGTTTGTTTCAAAATCCTTTCCTCTGAAGTAGATAACAAATGCTCTTGAAATTGTCTGGTAAACGAAGGGATTTAGTTTAATAACATCTTTTCCAAAAATATTTTTTGCTTCAGTAATAATTTTAGATTTAGCATCCTTTGAAGGCTGCAAACAGGACTTTTCAGCCGAAGATGGTTGAAAAAATGAAGACACTGATGACTGAGTGGAAACTGCTATGAGATCTTTGATTAATTCGCTTTTGTTTTTAGTGAGGACTGACTTACTTTGGCCGTTTGAAGCTGCCCGCTTAGGTCGTGAAGATGTTTTAAAAAGAGTTGATATCGTTTTGAGATCTTGTAGTGAGAGTAGCTCTAATGTTTCTGAAATCGACTCACCGGGATCAAAATTCAAAAGAAAAGACTCTTCAAGAAAAACAGGGCCATTATCTGTTATCTCAAAATCGCTTTCTTCCGTCGTATACTGGTAGGTTTTTGAGAGGCTTTCAATAGCATCGGCTATATCACAATCTCGTTCATACTGTGCATAGTCTGAGCGTTTGAACCAGCGCTTTTGTGATCGCATGAAAAACCTAGCAAATAGGTACTTTGCGCTGTCCGAAAGATTAAATATATAGTGAGTCAAACATGCGATTTCATGGTCACTAAGAAGATGACTTTCGAAATTAAGCACAACCTTTAGACATCTCTGGAAGGAGAGCTTGTAGGCGGAATCTTCCACAGGATACCTCGTGTAGTGGGGTCCTCTTGAAGTCGTCACCAGCGTATCCTCATCTGAAGATTGCATTCCTGAGCATGCTTCTGTACTGACTGATGGTGGTTGTGGTGGAGAATTTGTCGTTCCGAGGGTTGTTTAACTAAATTGTAAGGAAGTTCCAACACTACTGAGAGAAAATTTTGAATCAGATATAACCCCAACTACTACACTTAGAGAATCTCAACTTGGGCCTTGATCCTTTTGTTTACTACAACAAAAAATTCTGCCCCCCCTTTTCCCTACCATTATCCAGATACTCAAGTGCCAATAGTCATTTGATCATTTCAAACCTATCAGGCTTTTGAAAAGCCACGAGAGCATCATCAATAATTGGTGCTTATTCCGTCGTCGCAAAAGTCTTTCATTCGACAAGCGTTATTATTTTCAAGTTGGAAAAAATCAACTGAGATTCTCTGAATTCAGAAAACCTTCTCCACAGACCAGATCTCACACCTTCTCTTCTCTCCACTTCGTCTTACCTTTAGATTGTCATTAAAGCATATTGATCTCAAACAGTCTAAATTTACTGATTCTAATGAGAGCGTTATAGCCACGACTATGGACTATTCTAACACCCCCAAAATCTATCTCAAAGCACCCTCACAGGCGCGAACGACGCCCGGCGAATCGCACTCACCCCATATTTCACAGAACACGAAACCAAAAGTTTCAGTATTTTCCCAGGTTCTTTCAGCTACTGGTGCAAATAATGGCGGATCTCCATTCAAGCTTGCAGTTTCTCAGACCTCAAGCTCTCGCCACGAACCAGGGCACGCCCCCTTAACTAGACCCCCTAGTCGGGCTCAGCATCATGGGGCTCCGATTCATGCCAAACCTCGATACAGCTACGGACCCAGTTCTACGTCCGCATCAATTGCTGCTACAATCAACGAAAAAAGACGAGTCAGCGGGCCAATGCCCACAATCACTTACGGGCCTCGGGCACCTCATTCTGCAATCGAATACGACTACCCCGATCAGCAGAACCATGGAATCTATTCCGAGAATTCTTTGAGCGTGAGACCAAAGGCAGCCGGCCTGTCTGTTTATCATGGGCACCGCCCCAAGGTTCCACAAGACTTTGAGGTCAATCCCAAAGTTCGGATTCCGCATGCTCCAACGATGCCCGCACACAGCAAGTTCATTCAGTCTTCAGGTCTAAAAGTTCGCCGTGAATATACAGGCAAATCGGATAACAAACCACCACTAGCAATCATGCCAAGTACATCCGCCAATGTAGAATCATCCTCTAATTCATCAAGCAGAAATTTGTCTTCAAGCCCACCTGGCTATGCGAAACCGATAGCTAGAAGAACTTCATCAGCCGAAGGACCTTTTTACCTTGCCAAGGTTCCTTCTTCTAAAAGTGACTCCAGATCTCCTTCTCCCACCCCAGGAACGTCCGCCACCAGCACAGAGCCGAAATCAAAGTCTTTCTATGGAACATCTTTCATTAACCCAAATTCCTTTTCTCTGTCTCTTTCTTCAAGACAAAACAAGGCTCCAGTCCATTACCACGAAGACGATGATGATGATGATGATTATGATGAAAATGATCTGAGTGATCCTGCTTTTGATAAATTTTTGATCAAGCCTTCAAGCACAATCCCCGAGGAGTCAGAGAATGCACTTGCTGAAACAGACAACAAGTTTAGTCAATCCACACCGGAAGAGTCTAAGTCTATCTCTGATTTGCAAGTCAAACAAGCTCGATCTGACAGAAAAATCCAAGATTTGGAAATTTCAAATGCATCTTTGATGGCCGTCAATAAGTACTTAGAAAAGAGACTGCGCACTCAATCAAAAGATTTACAATACTTGAAGACAAACACGAGCATAGAGATGACTCGCTTTGATTCCGACAGCGATGACGAAAAAGAGGGTGACTATGCCGACGAGGATGAGGCTACAAACGAAAACGACGAAAATATGTCGCCTGAAGAAAAGGAATTGGCGACTAAGACAAAGATGATTGAAAAGAGAATGCAGGCACACATCGAATTTTTGGAATCTTCTGAGAAGATAAATACAATGATGCGGAACTGTTTGTTGTTGACTGATACTCTAATTCAAGAAGCTGCCAAGTCTATGGAGTACGAAGTGGATTCTTTCGATCCCAAGTATGGGCTTCATTTGGCAAACCACGATTTTATTAACAACTCCGACGAAAGTATATTGCCGGATGAACCTATTCAGGAGGGACATCGTCAGGAGGGGTAATGATACGGGTCTTCTTGTTGTCACGGGCGGCGTTACCAGACAATTCGAGAATTTCAGCAGCAAGGTACTCAAGGACAGCGGCCAGGTACACGGGGGCACCAGTACCAACACGCTTAGCATAGTTGCCCTTTCTCAGGACACTGTGGACACGACCAACGGGGACATATTGCTCTATTAGGAGTTTTTAATTTATTTTTCATATTAATTTTTTTTTGTTTGATAACTTAAAATAAAAATAAAAATAATAAAAATAATAATAATAATAAAGTGTCGTCTGGTT
>JAKUCA010000496.1:0-13526 GCA_030567025.1 Geotrichum europaeum | reverse complement strand
CTAGGCTGTTCTGAGTTGCTCAGAGTCTAGTTCAAATACAAATGTGCGTAGTTACATATCAGTTGCGAGTTCTAATCCATAAATCATCATGAGGTCTTTTTTTTCTTTCTTTCTTTCTTACGATCTGACCAGTCCTGTCCACGCCGTCCGCGGTGCCTGAAAACTCTTCTGGAGTTCGCGAGGGTACAGATCTAAACAGTAATGTCCGGTTTAAACCCTCCAGACAAAACACCTGAGGCATAAATCCCAAGTTCTAAAGTACAGCCTTGCACAGCCATGCTCCACATCTGCCACTTTGCACCAAAAAAAAAAAAAACACCTACAATATCTTCTTGTGACAGTGGCCCGTCTCTTCTTCCAACCACTACCCAGTCTCACAATTCAAGTTAACAACAACTCAATTGCTGCTAGTAATCAATGGTTTCTGATTCTACTCCATTTAAAGAGGCACTTCAGGCTGCCGGCCATAAAGGTGCCATGCTAAGCGAATCTGGCGAGATTTTCTACAAGCCCGCCAAAAAGCGCGAGATTATGTTTTACCAGACCATCTCACAGTACTACCCTGATCTTCTCCTGATTGTGCCTACATTTTACGGTACGTTATCCGAGAAACAGCAGGAAGAGGGCGCTGCTTCTGCTAGTGATGCTACCAAGGAATCTGCGGAAGAGCCGCAATTGCTGGTACTTAAATCGTCGCTTTACGGCTTCTCCGAACCATGTATCCTCGACATCAAGCTGGGGTCGCAGCTTTGGGACGAGCTTGAGGTCACCCCTGAAAAGCGCGATCGTCTTGATCAAGTTTCTGCCACCACAACATCAGGCTCACTTTCCCTACGCATTGCTGGCATGAACGTTTTCCACTCCCATTCCAAAACACCCACAACCGCGAGTGACGGCGAGCGTATCCCCTATGACAAGCATTTTGGCCGTCAACTCACCAAGGACAACTTTGTAACTGAAGGCCTTGCCAAGTTCTTCCCCAACTTTCTTGCTGGTAATGCCAGTGAGGATGAAGATGGCCGGTTTGTGTTGGAATATTTTGTGAGCCGGCTCAAGTTCATTCATGAAACGCTTTCTGCCCATGAGTTCCGCATGCGCTCGGCCAGCCTTCTTTTCGTCTATGAAGGTGACCGTGCTGCCTTCACACGCAAGCTCGATGAGTTTGAGAAGCTCCAAGCTGAAGAGGAGGGAGAAGAGTCTGATAAGCAAGACGAAGATAATGAGGATGATGAGGATGATAAAATTACATCACAAGACATTCAGGACCAGTTGTTTAAGCTTGACCTTATTGACTTTGCCCATGTCCGCTTTGAAAAGGGGATTGGCCCCGATGAGGGCGTACTCAAGGGCATTCAGGTTGTGATTGATGCATTTGAAGGCTTTTTAGAAAAAATGTAGAACCACTATAGGGTATTGCAGAGAAAATGAGTATATTTTTTAAAACCTGTTGCACTTGGTGGTTGGTATAAAGAAAAATGAACGTTTCAGCAGCTGTTATATAAATCGACTTTTTTTTTTTTTTTTAATTGCAATTCATTCTGCGTCTGGACCTCGGAAAAAAAAAGGCAATCAACCATTTGAAAACTTTAGCAATCTCTAATCTGGATGCTAA
This sequence comes from Geotrichum europaeum, assembly GCA_030567025.1. NCBI lineage: Eukaryota > Fungi > Ascomycota > Dipodascomycetes > Dipodascales > Dipodascaceae > Geotrichum > Geotrichum europaeum. The sequence continues at coordinate 11,914 of JAKUCA010000496.1, read as the reverse complement.
ATATCTTTCGTTAATCAAGATCAATGTCAGTTAGGTTTTAAGTTCAGCCGTGTCCAAGCCCGTTTAAACAACATACAGTATTTAGGACTTTGAAAAAGTTATAGCCCCGACAATGTTATTTTGAAGAAAAGGGCAACAGCTTAGGGTTAAGCCCTAACGCCACTGCTTGTTTGGGACACACACCCTTGCCCTTTAAATTTATGTCACATGACATCAATAAGAAGTGAACAAAGCAGTCAAAATTAGTACATACGCATATATTTGAACAAATCGTAAGGGTAAGGAAACTCCCATCATGCACCGTGAGAAGGTACGGTAGTTGGATTGTTCTTGTTAGGGACCAGGCAAGTGGTATAAAAAGGCCGCCGTTACGGCAACCTGGTGTGGTTAAAGCCTTGTCAATGTGAACCGGATGGCGCAAACTTGGCTTTTTAGACCGGCCTCACCCTCAAGTCTTTCTGCTCTTAACCCTAGCTGCCAGCCATGTCCGGAGCACCCGCTACGCCCATCACGTGATTAGTTTTTATACTTATCTTGTTTTTTTTTTTTTAGGTGAAAAAATTTTTCACTCTTTTTTTTTATTTTCCTCTCTCCTTCCTCTTTTTTTTTTTCCTTTTCTCTCTCTTTTTTTTTTCCCTCTCTTTTTTCCTGTAGAACGAAATCACCAAACTTCTTTTCTCGCATTTCTATATATTTTACAATGGCCGTACGTACTCATCTCGATTCATCTAGTGCTTTTTTTTTGAGAACTGTTCAGCAAAAAAAAAAACCAAAATTATTAGCGTTTTTTTTTTTTTTTTTTGATTTACTAACATATACCCTTTTTTACTCTGTGCTATAGAAGGAAATCACCGACATTAAGCAGTTCCTCGAGCTCGCTCGCCGCAAGGACATTCGTTCCGCCACCGTTAAGAAGCCCTCTACTGCTGGTGGTGTCACCAAGTTCAAGGTCCGTGGTACCCGCTTCCTTTACACCATCTCCATTGCTGATAAGGAGAAGGCTGAGAAGATTGTTCACACTCTGCCCGCTGGTCTTAAGGTCACTGAGATCTCCGCTTAAATTTGCGCAATACACAAGTTTTAATTCCTATCCTTTATATAAGTTGTTTCTTATGAAATAGCAAACGGCTTTATTGTATTATTAGTTTTAATGTGTATGTGTTTTTATGTTCTCTTTTTTCATTAGTTTGTTGTTGTGTGGGGGTTTTTTTGGTTACCACCTTGTAAGTCGTTAATTTTGATTGTTGCTAGTTAAAAAAAAAAAAAAAAGTATTAGATTTTTATCCAACCTCCCGGCCCCTCATGTTTACGGGGAGTTCTTTGGTTATTGCCAAGAGGGAGAGTAAGAACGGTAGAAACCACAGGATTCGGTATAAACGTTTGGCAAGTTATATTAGAGAGTTTGTTCAAACTGTTTCGAAAGATTATTTTTGTAAAAAAATAAAATAAAATAATTAAGCCTGTCCTGATACCCAAGAACATTGAAAAGTAGTAGTTTTTTTTTCGACTTAACTAACTTAACAGTATAGCTCAAGGCTTTTTTCTTTTTCTTTTTTTTGTTTAAGGCTTTACTGCTGCCTGCTTGCCCTTGAACTCGAAAAAAAAAAAGTGTCTTCCTAAATCATCGTGTATAAATGACGTTAATCTTGGATAGCCCCCCACAACAAAAGTCAAGTTCTGGTCGAGTAAATAATTAGTTTACAACTCCCTTCATAGTGTTTCTATACTGGTCCTCCCAAATTTAGCCTTATTTATGGGCTTTTTTTTTTTTTTTTTTTAAACTCTTGTTTTCCGCCAATCTCTACACTTGTAACCGCGAAATAAGTGCCATAACAAAACTAAAAAAAAAAAATTGCAGCCTTTTTTCCTCGTTTAAACTGTGATTTCCTAGAGCCCAGCACTTACCTTACAAAGAGCATGTATACAAACCGTACAACAACATCACATGCTTTTCACCAACCTGCATCTACAAGTCGATAGCATCCAAAAAAAAAAGTTTATTAGAGACACAAAATAGCATAGAGAAAAAGATCTGAACAAAACCAAAAGGAAAAAAAAAAAAAAAACCCAAACTTTTTGCAAAGCTGGACAAAAAAAAAAGTTCAGAAACAAAACACAATCTCTACACCATCACTTTCCTCCTTATTTAGAGCCCCAGCATCCTCTTCAATCTGACATCGGAGCACACGTAAATGACCTCACACTCAGTGTTAAAACCGTTAAAAGTGGTCGAGGCACTCAAAGTGTACGCGCCAAAGTCAGTGAAGTAGAGCCAGTCGCCAACATCAACCGGATACGGCAACATGCTTGACTTGGTAATGACATCCAAGCCATCGCAGGTTGGACCCCAAATGGAGACTTCGTACTTGTCAGCCTTGTCACCATCATCAGCACCTGCAGTCTCTCGGTAGAGAAACTGCTTCTTGTGGGACAAAACCTTGGGTACCGGCTCTTGGTGGTCAAAAATGATACAGTTCATGTTTGCATATACACCATCATTGATGTACAACATGGACTGTGCCTTGCCGTTTTCTTCCAAGGTGGACATTACACGGCGACCAACCACATGGGTTGCCAAAGTAAAAGCAGAAGAAACAAAGTATCTTCCAGGCTCAGCAATCACGCGAACTGCAGAAGAAGGGAAAAAATGGTCAATGGCCGGGCCCAGCACATCAGCTGTGGCCTCAAACGTCTCGTCCACAAAACCTCCTCCTACATCAAGTAAAGACATGGGCGGCATGCCCATGCCCTCGGCAAGGTCAAACACTCGACGAGCGTTTGACAATGCATCAACAAAAGAAGTTGGATCAGAAGCACCACTACCAACGTGGAAAGAGACACCCACAACGTCGAGCTCGAGCTTTTGAGCAAGTTTCAAAAGGGTCAAGACCGAGTCCATATGGGCGCCAAATTTGATGCTAAACTGACACAACGACTTGGAATCGTCAGTCATGATACGAAGGAGAAGCTTGGTGCGGGGGGAATGCTTTTTGCATTTGCGCAGCTCATCCTCGTTATCAAAGGTCATCATCTGAACACCAACCTGGTCAGCGTACCTCAAATAAGAGGCAGCCTTACAAGGATGGGCATAGACAATCCTAGATGGGTCAACACCTAGATCAAGAATGGTTTGAATTTCATTCTTTGAAGCGCAATCAAAACCCAATCCAAGTGAAGAAAGCAGTTTCAACACCATTGGGTCATTGTTGCACTTCATAGCGTAAAAGGGTTCGACTCGAGGCAGATGATTGATCCAACGTACGTACTGGTGGTACACGTTGCCAATATCTGCGACAAAGAACGAATCCTCACCTCCAGCAAGGCAGGTATCTAAGTCAATAGATTCAATTTGAGAGCGTAAAGCATCTCCAACCAAGAGTTTGGACAATTTCTTGTCAGCGACTTTGTTATTGTACTCCTCCTTAACAAGCATGTGAGTGTGATCATCATGCAAGGAGTAGTTGGTAGGTAAAATGACAGTATCTTCGCCAATAACCTCGGGACCAAGCAGGTAGGGAGACATGATAATACAAAAATCGCAAAAACAGATAAAATGAAAAAGTTAAAAACTTGGTTGTTTTTTTTTAGCTGAAATAAGAGGAAAAAAAAAATTGAAATAAAAAAAAAAAGGGTAATAGTAATGGCACAATTGACTTGATATACACCGATCTAAGGTAAACTCCCTCTAACTGAGGGTTCTCTCGTATGACCTCCCAAGCGGCAACTCTCGTGGGAGCAAGGAACTTGCTTTGATTCGGAACTTCCGTAAAAAAAAAAAAGAATCTCTTCTGGTCTGAATTCAAAAACAGAAAAGCGTATGGGGAAAAAGAAAGAGAGAAAAAAAAAAAAAAATCTTTAAAAAAAAAAAGAGATGGAAAGGCCGAGCTTTTATAGGATTTTGGGTCTCATACCAAAAACGGGGAATATCAAAAAAAAAAAAAAATTAAAGTGAAAAATTTAAATTTTTTTTTTGAGAAACGTTTGCACATATGCTTTGTTGCACTATCTGAAAAGCGGATAACACTGGGATAGGGATCTTGTCGACAGTTCGGCCCAAAACAGCAGGAGATTCAAGTTGAATCCCGAGAGAAAACGCCATACAGTATTTTATTTTTTTTATTTTTTTTTTTCTACCACTGGTCACAAAACCAGTTGATGAAAAGGGAGGTCATTCCGCAGAAGTAAAAAAATAGCGAAAAACAACGAACAAATAAATGCTTTTATTTCATTTTCAGACAGACAATTCTAGTACTTGATATTTATCAGTTATTAACTGCTTACTACAAAAGGGGGGTGACTCAGACACCGCCAGAAATCAAATTACACCGTGAATACGAACAAACAGCGATTAGATTGAGTGATAGTCTCATGAATTCCCTCTAATCGTAAAACGGTAGGATATACGTGTTGATTTTTTTTTTTTCAAGGTTAAAATGCCTGATGTTTATAATCAATGTTGGGTCTCGCTGGTGCTTGTACTATTTCAGTGTGTCAAAAAGCCCAGCTTTTTCTTTTTTTTTTTTTCAATTTTTGCATTCGGTGTTAGGCTTAGCCTAACCAGTAGAGGCCATGCCTCGTAACTCGGTCTTCTTTCAAACGGACTTGCGGGCCCCTGAGTTAGGTCAGCAGAGGCCGACACAACTAAGGGAGAATTATGGGTGCATACTACACATCCTCTTGACTTTTTTTTTTGTTATGACTGTCATTACCAACACTGCCTTTTATTTTCTATATTTCATCATTGTTGGTTGTTAGCGGAAAAAAATTGCCAGGAACCACTTACCTAGCACCGTTTCTCTCGATGCGATTTTTTTTTTAAAATTAAAAATTCTTTATTTAGATGTGTTAGCTTGGTTAATGTGTAGTCAAATCATCTCTCAACTGACATGACAGGAAATAATGCCATCTGTTGTAACTTTTTTCAAGCTTCATAACATGTAATAAATTTGACCAAATTTTTAAAATTTTTTTTTTATTCCACTGGACTCTTGTCAAAAAAAAACAACAACGCCAAGGCCATAAACCAGTGGGTGACACATCATCACCATCAACAACTTGAGTGGGTTCAACATATCGCTCGAATCGCACGTGAAGCACGGCTATTTAAAATCACACTCTGGAGTAACCGGGGCTAGGGTTATCTTTTGTCCGTTTCGGGTGTTTTTTTTTTTTTTCATCCCAATTTTTCATACCAACGTTCTCCCAGACAAATCACAGTATTAACTGGGCGCTAGCGAGGTAAACATTTACACACACGCAGTCTCTCTTAACTTATACTCCTAGCTTTAATAAAAACTTTTATTTGACATTATATATACATTTTACGTCATGTCAGAGTTTTTATTTAAAGAAAAGTTTGATGACGACAGCTTGCTCTTCTCGCTTGCCTTCCACCCTACCAAGCCATACTACGCCAAGGGCTTCTCGGACGGCCGTGTTACTACAACCAAATACACTCTTAACGAGGCTGACGGCACCTACACGCTCGAGACAGTATGGACCACTAAACGCCACAAGGGTAGTTGTAGAGGCCTTGTCTACAACTACGATGGTACCCACCTTTACTCAATTGGCACCGACAAGACTATAAAGATGGCGGATGCCTTCACTGGCATTGTGCACACAAAGACCAAAGAGGGCATCGAGGCCGAGCCCTCATGTATCGCTATTAATGACACTTATCTTGCTGTGGGTGATGATTCCGCCTGCCTTAATATCTATGATCTCACCGACCTCAAGCTTATCAAGAGCTTTCCTGACTTGCAGGAGGGCTTTATTTCGTCCATCACGCCGCTGACCCACAAGAACAAGTACCAATTTGTCACCTCCGGTGATTCTAAGCTTGTGCATGTTGACACCCGCAAGGGAGTGCTCAAGGAATCCGAGGATCAGGAGGATGAGATTCTGTGCGGCTGCATGGCCGGCGAAAAGACTGGTGTGTTTGGCATGTCTGAAGGCGTTCTGACTCTATGGAACGAACACTGGGAGGACCAACAAAACCGCATCTTGTTGACAAAGGAGACAGTTGACTGTATCATACCCGGTGAAGACGACGATATTGTGTTTGCCGGCTGCGGCGATGGCATTGTTCGCGAGGTTGACGTCCGCGCTAGCAAAATCCTCAACTTGTTCAAGCACAGCAAGGATTCCGTTGACATTATTGAATTTGACTACGACTATCACCTGGTGACTGCCAATACTGACATGATCAAAGTATGGAAAAAGAAGGAAGAAATGTCAAGTAACGAGGATAGCGATGCGGAACAGCAGGATGAAAGCAGCAAGAAGCGGAAAAAAAAGAAGACTAAGAGCAAGACCAAGAAGCTGGCCCGGCTCGAAAACATGCCTGTTAAGGGCATCACTGCATTTGATGATTTATAAAGTGATTCAGTATGTATACAGTTTTTACAACTCCTATATTTATAAGTCTACAAAGTTTTATAAACTCCTTTTTTTCTAGAAAAAGCCAAAGATTTTTCCAAGGTAGTCAAGAGCAGCACCAGCAAAAACGTAATGGCCAGTGTTAATGTTACTCAAAAACGCCTTCCAACAATTATCAGGGTTGTCAAGGTCGACTTTTCTAATCATGTTCAGAATTCTGTAGGCAGCGACACCAACGCCAGCAAAGAAAAAGCCACCCATTCCACCAAAGACACCAGATGCAGTCAACAAACTGATCTGAGCCGCGGTAAGACCATACAAAATAGGCTTGGTGTTTTCACCCCACTTGAGTGCGGTGGACTTGATGCCAGCCATAATATCAAACTTCTTGTCCTGGTGCGCGTAGATAGTATCATAGGTCATGCACCAGGCAAAAGCGCTTGCGTGCAGAGTCATCATTGCAGGAATGTTCCAAACGCCCATGGCAGGGAAACCGAGCAGGGCACCCCAGGTAAAGCACAGCGACAGAACGGCCTGGGGGTAGTAAGTAAATCTCTTGAAAAGCGGGTAAGAAAAGACAAACGGCAGACTGGCGGCACCAAGCCAGAAACAGTCCAAAGGCAGCGAAAGCAAGATTCCAAGACCAGCAAAACACTGAAAACCCAAAAAGGATACAGCCTGGGGAACAGTAACAGCGCGTCTAGCAAGCGGCCGAGTAATGGTTCTACCAACTTGATTATCAAGGTTTCTGTCGAGAATGTCATTAATCGTGCACCCAGCACCTCTCATAATCACAGAACCGACACCGAACAGAGCAAGAGTGGTAAGGGTATGTCCCAATGGCGCACCGGTCGAGTAGGCGGCCATGGTGATGGCCCAAGTGCATGGGGTGTAGAGCAACCACGTACCAACGGGCTTATCCAGACGCATGAGCTCAGCGTAGGGGATCATAGCATTGGGAAGAGATCGGACAAAACGCTGGGGGTAGGTCATGGGTCCCTCCATGGTCAGCAAAGGACTATCCTTTGACACCTGAAACAGCTCCGGCTGGTTGGGTGCGGGCGCGCTGGTCGTGGTCCAACGCTTTGCGGTCAGTAACCCGGAGTAAAAACTAGAACGGGCCGGTCGCAAACACCGGGTGCGAAGTCCTACTTGCAACATATCGAAGAACAAAGGATACAGAAAAGAACACAAGAAGCGTGATATACGGAAAAATGAAAGGAGATATATCGAGCCTGGTTGGGATTTTTTATTTTTTTTGTTCATGACTGGCCCTCTTCGGCCGGGGATTCCAAGACGCGAGATTGGTAGAATGTCACGTGATAAAATATGATATTTTCAACGTTCCGACGGACTTGGTTTATAATACATATATCTTGGTAGATACAATTCTTTTGAGTTATTGCTTAAACCAAAAAAAAAACAAAAAAGGATTCACAGATGGTTCTCAAAGGGCAAAATCAGCGCAACACCTGAGGTAACAACCATTGAAAATTCAGAAACAAGCAATGCTTTTCGCTCTTTCTACCCCCCACCACCCTCCTTAGTATTCCACTCGAAGATCCCGAATAATCTTTTGATTCGAATGTCGAAAGAAACTCATGATCCCCCGCTATGCTCGAGAGGCCCTTACCACGCCATTAGTGTCTCGGAATTGCAAAACGACTATAATATAAAAGGCTTGACATTTTCCATGTTGCCAACTCCTTTTCGTTTTCATTCATTCCATCTGCTACTCTTTTGACATAGGTTTTATTTTTATTTTTTATTTTTTTTTTTCCCCTTCTTTGCTTCCACCGTTTCTGCATCATCAGTTTTCCTTATTCATCAACCCCTATAATCCACAATGAGTTTTATCTACTCTGCTACTGTCACTGCTCCCGTTAACATTGCGACCCTCAAGTATTGGGGCAAGCGCGACACTGTGCTGAATCTCCCTACCAACAGTTCAATCTCTGTGACCCTATCCCAGGACGACCTCTGCACAACTACCACAGCATCCGCCGGCCCCGACTTCACCAAGGACCACCTGTGGCTGAACGGCGTTGATCAGAAGATTGAGGGCTCAAAGCGCCTAGAGGCTTGTTTCAGAGAGCTCAGAAAGCTTAGAAGAGCCCTTGAGGATGAGAAGAGAACCCAGGGTGACAAGAATGTTATTCCCCTGAGTGCCTTCAAGTTGCACATTGTGTCGGAAAACAACTTCCCCACCGCTGCTGGTCTTGCTTCCAGTGCTGCCGGCTTTGCTGCTTTTGTGAGTGCCATTGCCAAGCTTTTCGAGCTTCCCCAGTCGGCCACTGATCTCTCCATCCTTGCCCGCCAGGGATCCGGATCCGCCTGCAGATCGCTGTTTGGTGGTTTTGTTGCCTGGAATATGGGCAGTGAGGCTGACGGCAGCGACTCGTCTGCTGAGTGCGTTGCTCCCAAGGAGCACTGGCCCGAAATTAGAGCTGCTATCCTTGTTGCTAGCGCTGACAAGAAGGACACCTCATCTACCAATGGCATGCAGATTACCGTCAAAGAGTCGAGCCTTTTCAAGGAACGCGTTGATAACGTTGTCCCTAAGAGATTTGAGGAGATGAAGAAGGCCATCTTGGCCAAGGACTTTGAGTCATTTGCTGAGCTGACCATGCGTGATTCCAACCAATTCCATGCCGTCTGCTTGGACAGCTATCCTCCTATTTTTTACATGAACGACATCTCCCATGCTGCCGTTCGTGTGGTTGAAGAGATCAACAAGCAGGCTGGTCACCTCATTGCTGCCTACACTTTTGATGCCGGTCCCAACTGCGTCATCTACTACCTCGAGGAGAATGAGCAACAGGTGCTCGGTCCCCTCAAGTCGGTTTTGGGTAAGCTGACTGGCTGGAACAAGAAGGAAAAGATTTCGCCATTTGTGCCTACCGGTTTCGAGACTCGTTTCCTGGAGAAGCTGAGCCAAGGTATTGAGAGAGTCATTCTGACTAGCATTGGCGAGGGCCCTCAAGACAGCTCTTCCCAGCTTATCGACAACAACGGCGAGCCTCTGCGTTAAAAAAAAAGGGGTCAGCCTCCATACGAAATGAATGGGTAGTGAAAAGAATTCTTTTTTTTTTACAGCTGCCTAGATGCGATTTGAAAATGTAATTTGTAATTATTGTGTACCCACATCAGTTTGAATATTAATTGTTTAAAGTCAAACGCAAAGAACCTTTGAAATAGATAATGACTGGTATTGGTAGGCATACGTCAAACTGCTGGTTCAATTTAAATTGAAGTACGTAAAGACATATTCTATTATATATTTATCTATATTGTGTTAAGCTTTCCCCTGGCGTAATTTTTTTTTTTTAAAGAATAATTGCAATATCATCCCAAAGTAAAATTAGAATGGCTAAATGTGACAAGTAGGATATGCTCATATACTTCCCACCTTTCCCCCGCCAAAAAAAAAAAAAAAAAAAATTCACAAGTGTATGCATCAATTTATTCATAACCTTGAAAACTAAATAAAAGGTGATGCAAAAACGGCTTAAAAAAATGCTACACTTTTATTGAACTAACGAGACTAGTTAGTTGTGAAACCTACTTTTGGTAGTAGTTGTACAACAAAATAATTTTCATGGACCACTGTTTTTTTTTTTTTTTTTTTTTTTTAAAAAAAAAGGACTATTGAGGAGGTCTTTTCAAACAGCAGATTGTCCTAAGACCAGGAGAAACTCAAAAAGCAATTGAAATCACTAATTGTCTCTTAAACTAAGCATAAAAAACTGAAGTGAGAGTAGCAGCTTGGAGATCAAGTTTTACAATTCCAAACACCAAAGGCAGCTTCTACAAAAAGTACATCAGACCTAAACTATATAAAAAACCTGGCATCAATAGGCCTTTCTCTGGAGTGTCATGGCAAAAAAGCAAACCGTCACACAAACACACACAAACTTGGTGGAATGGAACAGTTGAGAACCGACACGGTGCCCTGGGATTCTACTTAAAACAAGTAAAAATCTTAGAAACCACAAACTGCAAATGCGGTCAGCCTAAAACGGTCAATTATCTTCTAAAGAACTGCGCCCTCTGTGAGTCTAGGTGTAGATATCCCTGAGAAAACCCTCCTCCGAAACTTGACCTCATTGTCATCCTTAAAAGCAAAAAAGAAATTGAAACGGTAGTCAAGTTTTTTTTTTTTTGACTCCCTACGGCATCTACTCAACTGATAATTAGCTTTACAGCATAATAACTTGTCAAGGCTTTTTACCGAATTGCCCATCTCATTGAGATCCATAGACTGCAGTGGTGATCTTGAAGGATTTCCCTTCACAAAACGGGGCTGAGACTGTAGAGAATTCGGCGCCATCAAATGTCGAAACCCCACGTACATGTTGAAATAACCGCTTAATTAGCCTCGTTCAGAAAAGTGTCCCAAAATTAAAAAAAAAATTATTGAAAGGCATAATTTAGACATTATATCTGCTTTTATACTTGTTGATTGCAATTAAAAAAAATTTGCGGATACATGTTTTAAATGAGGTTGTTTAAAAAAAAAAATTAGTGAAAACAGGAGCTACGTTCTATTAAAAGATATACTAACTTTAGCTATCTTTATGTGCAGTTTTTATAGAATTATTCAATGGGTTGAGATGCTCGCCATCATGAAACTTTTTACAACTGCAACTTAGTAATGCTTTTATCTTGTAAACAATAATAATTAAATTCATTATACAGATATCTAAAAGTTACATGATGAATAACATTTTTTTTAAAAAAAAACGAATACATAAAGAAGAAATGCGACTTAAAATACACCTGAATAAGACTGACTAAACAGTGTAAGCTCAACGGGTATTAGCGATTTTCACATTTTATGGCGCAAAGTTTTTCACAAATTCTGTCCGGTTTTAGAGGATACTTGTCAAGATCTTGACTGCCGTGTATTAATTTCAGAGGGAATACAAGTTGATGAACTCTTTACAAACAGTATAACCAATAATTTTCCTGTTCTTGTCGTCTAATTGCCGTCTACTTTCTGTGCACTCTACTATATAATTTTTCCTAACTAAAATTCCATGAGGCATTTCATGTTGTATATATATATAACTAGACAGTATCAGCATTGATTTTTGGACGGGCCTTAGTATCATAGTTAATAATATAATCCTAAATTTAATTAGATAAATTTATTTTATGACTGAAAACCCCAAAGATGCAGCTCTGTCTGGTGGGCACTTATCGGGAGGTAGTATGGCGGAAAAATTAGAATTGTTAACAGGCCCTAAAAACAAGAAAGTGATGACAAGTGAGAATAAGAAAACTGATCTGTCCAATAAGTTCAAATTGCAATCAAAGAAAGGTAAAAGATTGAGTAAAAAAATAGTCAAGACTAACAAAACTTGGGTATCATTTTTGATTCAAGGACCAGAATTGATTATGGAAAACTGATAATTACGCACATATGATGGATGGTTCTCTGTGTAGCCACACAATTATCTACATGCCAAATGTCAGATTTAATCATAGCAGACCAGCAGCTTTTTTTTTTTTTTTTTTTTTTTTTTTTTTT
>JAKUCA010000495.1:0-13529 GCA_030567025.1 Geotrichum europaeum | reverse complement strand
TTGTTGTTGTTGTTGTTGTTGTTGTTGTTGTTGTTGTTGTTGTTGTTGTTGTTGTAATTGCTGCTGTTGAAATTGGTGCTGTTGTTGCTGTTGTAACTGCTGTCCTTGAAGCTGTTGTTGTTGCTCTTGGAGTTTCTTCTCTCCCATCTTCTTCTTCTGAAACTGCTCAGTGATAAAACTAAAACATCTTCCAAGTTCTACCCTGGTCTTCTCTGCCATCTCAGGTTCTGTCAAGAATCTTCCATTACTCAGCGCTTCCCACTGCTGTCTAAAGATAGCCTTTATTTGAAACAACTTAACAACCAATTGCTTGTTCAAGTTTAGCATGAAATAGATGATCAAATACTGGTCAATCTTCTGGTAACTAGGAAGTGTCATTTTAAGGATGTTAGAAGTTTGCAGTTTTTGCTCAGGGCTGAGTTTATCTGTAAGATCTGGAAGAACAATGTTCTTTTCAGCCTGAATCTTGAGGTTCCTCAATTGCTCCAATTGATCTGGAGGAAGATTTCCCAAGAGTCCACGTTGTTTTTGAGGTTGCGGCTGCTGTGACAGCTGTGGTTGTTGTTGTATTGGTTGCGGTGGTTGTTGCGGTGGCAGACCTTGCTGCTGAGGAAGTAGTGAAGACTGCTGCTGGGGTTGGGATTGCTGTGACTGTTGCTGTGACTGCTGCTGTGACGGGATTGATGACGGACCAGACTGTTGAAATTGAGACAGTGAGGGTTGAGAAGAGGGTTGGTTTTGTTGCTGTTGTTGTGGGGGTTGGATGTTGATCATGTTGTGCTTGTTACCAACAGGCTGCGGCCTCTGTTGACTCATGACTGGTGAAAGACGAGGATTCCCACCTTCAAACCTCGGTTGCTGGTTACCAATGTTGTACAATGTATTTTCATTGATTATATTTTGTGCAGCAAACTGAGGCGAGTTGTTGTTCAAACCGTCATTGGCATTATTGAGAATGCGTTGATTGTTTCGGCCTGGAACTTGCTGAGGAAGACCTTGGTTAGGAACCTGAGGACTTCTAAAATTTGGCTGCTGCGATGGCGGCTGATGAGGAGGAGCTTGTTGCTGCTGTTGCTGAGTCTGTGTTGGCTGAGGAAGTTGTTGTTGTTGTTGCTGGAGCTGCAACTGTTGTTGCCGTTGCACTTGTTGTTGACGATGAAGATGAACTATAAACGCATAGTGACGTTCGTAAGCCTGCTTAATTAAGGTCATGTCCTGAAATTTCAAGGCCCCTTTATTTTTAAGCTCGTTGATCTGAATCCAAGTATTCACATCTGGCGGAAGCCCTGGCATCATTTGCAGGATCTGGGGTGGAATTGTAGATGAGAGGAGCTGTTTTTGCAACTGCTTTCTAAATTCTGCTTCCTTAGATGGTACTGTGTTACTATTGGCCATCTTGTTAGCATTTTCGTTCCTACTGGGATTAAGGTTTGGACTAGCGTTGGGTGCGGTCAGGTTGGGATTATTGGTATTATTGTTCCCGCTGGCATTGTTGTTGCTATTTAACTGGTTTTGCTTAGCCTCGGCCATCTTCATCAATAAAATCTGCTGTTCCCTGGACATGTTCCCAAGATTGCTGACATTGAACTGCTGTTGGGAAGGATGGATAGGATGCTGTGAAGACTGCTGTAAAGGCTGTTGTTGTTGGTTTCCCATGTTAAATTGAGCATTATTGTTTTGATACATGTCAGGCTTCTTGATGGTTGGAGCTTGCTGTTGTTGTGGTGGTGGCTGCTGCTGCTGCTGCTGCTGCTGCTGCTGGAGCTGTCTAATCTGGTTTTGTTGATTAAACCCTTCAATATTGTTCCCGCTGTTGGCATTCTGCGGAAACTGGTTACTGGCGTTGATCATATTACTTCGCTGTTGCTGCTGCTGTTGGCCTATTTGCTGCTGTTGTTGCTGTTGCTGGCGTTGTCTCTGTTGTGTAAACCGAAGATCCAGCTGCTTAACAGTCTCTTGAAATTTGGCATGATATTGAGCCTGGTGACAAAAGGGTCAGTAATGTTCTAAAGTGCCACAATAATTTAAAATGTTCTTACTTTTGTGCTAGTTGACGTGAAGATATTACTTTCATATTTGCTTGCCACCTGAGGAATTGCCTCAGACTTCATTTTTGTGAGCATAGAAATCCTTCTAATGATTGTCGCGCTGAAGAAAGGATTTATTAGTTTGATGATACGGTAAATATCAGGTGGTTGATTTGAACAAAACTTACAGTTGAGCTAAAACAGCTCGGCGCTCATCAATAGTCAGGTCAGGAATGTTGTGTCGCTGTTGTTGTTGCTGCTGTTGCTGCTGTTGAAGCTGCTGCAGCTGCTGCTGATTTATCTGCTGCCTCTGGAAATTTCCACCGCTGTCGTTGTTGGGGTTGTTCATGGTGGAGAGTTGGTGGTGGAGTAAGCCTGTATGGAGAGGAGAGAGACAATTAGTAGTAGGGAAAAAGAAGGTGTTGTAAGCTCAGTGCGTAAGAAAAATTTTATTTGTATTTTTTCAGGTCTTCAATATTTTTTTTATTTTTTTTTAGCACCAACTATTCAAACTTCAAAAAGTTCAAACCATCTGAACTGAACTTTGAACATATTTTTTTTTTTTTTTTTTTATTTTCTTACGAGTCAAGATTATTTTTATTTTATTTTATTTGGACTATTTAGAACAAGCACAGGTACGTTTTAATAATTTCAATGTGCAAAGCAGGCCATTCCATTCTATGTATGGCGCTGCAGCTACCTACATTCTACAGACCAATATCCAAAGTGAAATCATCAATGATTTCACTCGTAGTCAACGCCTGTGCTCTCACCAATGCATCCGGATCCCCACTTGCAACGCTTAGTCTTAGACGGATTTGTTGCATCTGTTCACTGCTAAGTTTCAAAACGTTTCCACCACTTTTAACTATACTGGCAAGCATGGCAATGGCAGATCGTCGCATGATACTCTTGTCTTCACCGGTTTCAAGCAAAAGAATTTGAACAGCACAATCCAGGCAATCGCCCAAACGTGAAGTCGCTACAGACGGTGCAACTTCAAAAAATTGGCCAAGAATGCTCATGGCGGACATTCGCACAAGATCGTTGTCTTCCTCCTTGCCCTGTCGCCGAGAGACGACTGAAATCAGCGTGTCTAGTAACTTGGAAGACTGTTCATTGTCTAGGACTTGACCGTAGTTTTCAATAAACTTCAGTAACACCTCGCCAATCCTTAGACGGACATCAAAATCACAGTGGACGTCCACATAGGTATCAAGTAGCTGGTTCACTACTTTAAATTTGTACCGGCTAGCCAACGCTTCAAGACCTTTTATGGCGTTTAAGTAGATAAATGAGTCTTTGTCCTTTAGCTTGGAAACGTACAAATTGAGAGCGAGCCGAAATTCCACAGTTTTATCGAGTGATTCTACTAACGTTTTCAAAAGGTGCATACCATGCGCTTGAATGGGCGGAGAAGGGTCTTCCATAAGCTGAATGGCTTGTATAAAAGTATGTCTAGAGCTCTTTTCTGGCAGGCGTTCTGATCCATTGTCGCTTCCGTCAGATTTAAGTAAAGAAACTTTGGCACTGGTGCTTTTTGCCAATGACCTGATCTGCGATGATGTAGAGAAATTGTAAATATCCGCCAGAATAGGCACCAGGTCCATGAGGTTTTTAATAGTGCCCGCTTTGTTGGTATTCTCGCTGACGTCCAGTTCCATTAAAATAGATGAAATTAAAGAGAAGCACAACTGGATGACTTGTGTTTTTTCAGAGTCGTCGTTATTGATATTTCCATTATCATCTTCGTCGTCTGAGTCACCTTCAGCTGCTCCATCTTCATCATCCGAGTCGGGTTCAAGGGTAACAAGATTTTCAACAGTTCTCTCGCCAATCTTGTTGATTTGGGGAGATTTCTTGGGTGTTATTATGCTTGCATAATTCCCAAGAGCTGTCTTAACAACTTCAACGATATCGTCTGGTGACCCAAGAAGCTTCTTTTTACTTTTTTCAATGATGCCTTCAAGAATCTTGATCGCTGTCAAAGCTCTAAACGGGTCTTGTTCATTCGTTTCATCGTTGGACAGCATCCATTCGCTAAGCAATGACACAAAGTATGTGCTTATGTCTGAGTCTTGTAGTAGATCAAGAATATCTACAAACTTCTTGACTCTTGTCTCAATGGCTTCAAAAAGTTGTGTCACGTTGTTCTCTGAGATGGAAGTATTATTAAAAGAGTCAATCAGATCGTCCATGTCTTCATTCCCGTTAGAATATCGAATTTCGGCGCCGCCATTAGAACTAGGTGAAAACTTCCAGTATTTAGCATAATGACGAATAAGTAAATTTTCCGACATTAACTTGATGTAAATTTCAGTCTTTTTTTCGCTGTTCTGAAGAATTGATATCAAAAGTGAAGTGACCAAATCAGACTTCTTTTTTGCACTAGTGAGGTAACAGAGAAGACTCCACAAAGGCAAAAATAACGAATCTGTGAATGATGTCGATAGATCAACAGAATGTGACTTGGTAACGATCAAATATAAACAGACTAATGCTTCCTCAAGATCGTTTTGTGAAATCAAGACTTCATCGGCTTTACCAGGACTGGCAACCAATGGATTTACACGTTCCTGGACAACTTTTTTGAGACCCAAGTCAATTATTTCAGGACGTTCAGAATAAAGTGCTGAAACAACTTGAAGAGTAGGAATCACAAGATTCCCGGTTGGTGATGCGACAATTCGGAGTAATTGGGTGCCAATTTTAGTGCTATAAATATCGATAGGAACATTTCTGGGAATGCTTTTTAAAATCTTGGTTGCGCGGTCAAGATCTGCTAGTTGGATGTCATCCTTTTCTCGGGCGCCAGAGACAAATTCGAGTAGTGCTTTGACTCCGTCTGATCGCTGCAAAGGAATTATTGCAAGAGAATGTGAGATTCCCGCAATAAACCAAGCTGGAGTTTTAGGTCTAATGAGAGAAGTCAGATGAAGATACAATGAGTAAGAGTCAATCTGTTTTTGAATGAAATTGTATTGAGTAATGCCAGTTGCACGCAGATTCTTTGGTAATGATGTGTTGAATGCAATGACAGCAGCGGCGCTTAGAAAATCAACAGTGTAAGGCCCGAGTAGTAAAAGATCTCGAACATCACCTTTAATTGAAAAAACTTTTATTAATGTAGTGAGAATTTCATTTAAAATGATCAGCGATTCAGGTGTCAGATCAACGGTTTGTGAGCCGTCTTTGTGAGAAGCTGTAAGACTGAATTGTTTCGTACGCAGACCAATAGGAACACCCACGCCTCTAGGAAAACAGGGTTGAATTCCATCAATGACCAGATAAGATACCAAAGCGTTGAATATCTTTAAATCATAGAGCGAGATTGAAATCAACTCTTGTTGCATATCCTGTTTTTTCTGTGTCAACTCTTGAATTTTAAGCAGGCTCGAAAGATAAAAACGAACAACGGTAAGAGTCTTGTTATCGGTATTAGCTAAATCATTTTTTGGTATCCGGTCGTAGACTTTTGAAATGCGCTCTTCATGTGAAAAGGATTTTTTTGATGGTTTGTTCAGGTCGATTTTGGCATCTTTGGGTTTCAAGTCGGAACTTAGATCGGAGAGTACTGACTCAAGCGTTTCAAAAAGAACATCAAGAGACCCTGTATATTTTAATTTGTTTTCATATTTCATTATTATGGTAGCTAAAGTTGTAAACGTATAACTAAAGTGTATATCGAAGAGTGTAGCAATAAGAAATCAATTGTTGTGGCGATCGAGTTAGCTTTGGGAGGTTTCAAAAAAACCTGCGAAATTTTCAACCTAAAAATTTTTTTTCTTTCTTCACATCATCATCGATACCTACCTCCAACATAATAAGCACACACATATACATATAGACATGCCGAAGTTACTTACAGAAGAAAACATTGACGATATCATTTACTGCGCTCGTGCTGGCGAGCTTGAGGATCTTACAGAACTTACCAAGGATCTTGTCCGCGATGAGGTTTTGGAACTCAGAGATGCTTTAAACAACACACCGTTACATATGGCTTCGGCTAACGGACATTTAGGTAAGTCAAGACATATTCTTTAAAGGCCAGTATTTAGTCTAACAAAATAGCCTGTGTAACTCTGCTTCTCAATATTTTTAAACAATTTGATCTTCTGGAGCTGGTCAACGCTGTCAACGATTCGAAAAACACTGCTTTACATTGGGCGATTCTGAACGGACACCTCGACGTGGTAAAGACTCTCTGTGAACACAACGCTGACCCGTTCGTCAAGAACGAGGCTGGTCATGATAGTTTTTATGAGGCTGAGCTGAATCAAAAGGAGGAGATTATTGACTACCTTCTTGTTAAGTACGAGGTTGAGCCTGAAGACGATGAAGAAGAAGAAGCACAGGCAGCTCCAGCGACTAGTAACTAATACTAATAATAAAAAAAAAAAAAAACAGGTTTAAATCATTATTATCTATTTATAATCCCAGAGTATCTTTAACGTTTTGACGAACAATCTTGTTGAACTGTTCTCTATCGTCTCTCCACATTTTCTATTTATCAAACCGTTAGTTGTTGTACCATAATCAAAAAGCTCATTTATACTTACACTGGCGTCAATGTTGGCACCACTCTCATCGTTCGGCTCAGCCAGCATGCTCATTACACTAATAAGAATCTTCTCGACACTCTGAATAGGACTCCATCTCTCAGAAGCATGCTCGTACATGTTGGGATCGTCACCAGGTGGGTGTAAAATGGAGATGCACACAGTACCGTCTTTGTAAATGTTGGGATGGAAGATGTTGCTTGTGAATTTCATCTTAGGTGGGCTCAGGGGGTAGTCTGAGGGAAATGACAAGGTTGCAGCAAACAGGCCGCCATCATATGGGGTGTCCTCTGGGCCCTGGATCAAGCACTCCCACTCGAAAAAGTTGTCTTCGTCGATAGGACCAGCGGAAATGCCCTCAGGGGTGTCCTGAATCAAAGTTTTGTACTCCGACATCAGACGTCTCTGAGCAGTAGAAACCGAATTGCCCTTTCTTGCACTCATAATTAATGTTTTGTTTTATTTTTGTGATGATCTGGTAAAATCGTTGTTACAGATTCAAGATTAAATGAAGATATCTAAAACAAGAGAAGAAGAAGTGCGAGAGAAAGAAAGCCTGAAGTTGAGTTTTTAATCGCCTAGGCCCTTCTAGATCTCATATTAATTTAAATCACGTGGTTATGATAGCAACTTGCCACTAGTCACATGACCAAGTCTTTTATGTTGTTTAGTTTTCAAGTATGCAAAATTCAACTGCTCAAAGAACAAAAAGTCATCGCGATACACACTGATTTTCCTTGAGTTCTCTTCTCTTTCTTCAGATTGTCCATCCGATCATGACAACACCAGATCAGTCTCAGCCCGCGTCGAAACAGACTTTCCCTCATCTTCTCAAACGTTCAACATTATTTATTAGTCCATATAGGCTTGAGCGTTTGTTTTCTAAGAATGACATTTCACCCAACGCATTTTACACCCGACTGAGCCAGGCGGCAGAAGTGATATTTGGACAAGCTTGCAAAGACCTCAAGTTTCCAGTCAAGACACTGAGCACCGCAATGATGCTGGTTCAGCACTACTGTCTTTTTAACGGAAACAATGTTTTATCGACAAACTTGGAGATAACTAGTACATGTCTGCTTGTTGCTAGCAAGATTGAAGATACGCCAAAGAAAAGCAAGGATATCATTGCATGTCTCTATCATAATTTTAAATACTCGGCGGCAAAGCTAGAGGAAACAAGAATCCATGTTCTTCATCTTGAGAGAGCTGTATTAGAAACTTTGGGATTTGACTTTCGACAAACCTCGCCCCAGTACTACGTGATTAAGATTAGCAAGGAGCTGAGATTGAAAAAAGAGGTTGCCAAGTTAGCATGGGACATTTCTATTGATGCCTTTTCCAGTCTTGTCTATCTGTATATTCCCACCCACACAGTTGCATTGGCCAGTATTGTATTGGCAGCTAAGCTAAGCAAGGACGAATCTATTTTCCCTCTGAATTCCGAGAGCTTTGAGTCAACACGCTACAAGACAAACCTTGCGCTGCTTGAGTTTTTAGAACTGTATCTGAACCGGCCTTCTACCATTTTGCGGCTGGTAGCGGACGAAAAATACAAAGATGTCTATTATGATATTTTTGTCCCGTTCAAGGATGACATTTCTCGAGCAATTGAAAACTTTCAAACGTCACATAGAGTTGATCAAAATGGCCGGAGCTCCGAATTAGCCATCAGATCGAGTAAAGTCTCTAACGAAGGTGCTGTCAGATATGTTTTGGGATGGGATTGACGTACAGGCATTCTTTGGTTTATTTATTTCAATCACACTAGGTATATAAGATTATAATATAAACGACTCATAATATTTATACATATTCTTTCTCATCACATCAGTTTTTTGCAGCTTGCCAAGTAGGTCTTCAGCTGAAAAGGACATTTTTGGTAGTTTCCCTGTGATTTTTTTGCAGTGGATCAAATACTTGATCAAGAAAAACATGCAATTATAGCTGTCTGGTTCAACCTCGTAAAGCTCACCAATAGAGTCAACCTGCTTTGACACCAGATCAAAGAACTCGTCAGTGGTAATATCAGGTACCAGTTCTTTTGTTGCTATCAGCAACCATTGATGATATAACCAGGCAGACTGATCGTCAGGATCAGTGTAGATTGCCTGAATGGCATATTCCAGCTCTGAATAAAGAGTCGTCCGTCTCTCAGAAGCTTCGGCGGTTTCCAAGTATGCGGGAAGCAGTTTGGTGCGGTTGTGCCAGGCGGAGTAGTTGGAGAAGTTCTCATTGATCTTTTTAGTAGTGTACTTGAACTCTTCGGTGGTGAGTGAGGTCGAAGTCGCTTGCTCCAACTTTTGGATAACGAATCGCCTATAATGCCATCCGTGAACTGTATCGAAGGGTTAGCAGCTTGAATATCAAATTGAGATTTGTAAAGATACCTACAATTGCGAGAGTCCTTCTCTAAGAGATAGTTGACAAGTCCCAATTCCTGTTTCCAATCTGCAGTCGGATCTAGCTCTAAACACCATCTTCGGTGATTCCAAAGCCAGTAGACCTTGGGGAAACTCTTAAATTTCGTCTGAACAAAGTATAGGTCGCCTAAAATCAACTTCTTCTGTTCTTCAGGGCTATAACATATTAGAAAAAATGAATACGATTTTCTTTTTTCATCTATCAACCGTTCTCACATACCTTCTCTCCTTGAATAGGTTGGTCAGGATCTCTCGTCTCATATTCCAGACAGTGTAGTTTTCCGGATTTCTGTCAAGCAGATCTGTGGTCACCTTAAATGCGCTCTCATCAAGGACGTTATTTTTCCTCTGAAAAAAAAATTTTTTTTTAAAACAATTAGTTTTCACTGGATTCAATAGTAGTGGTTGAGCCTAGTATATTAGCATCGAGTTCATACGTTGTTGAAAGCTAGAGTCATAAGATCCTGGTATTCTTTGATCAGTGGCGCATCATGGTTGTGTTTTTTTGTGATAAGTCCTTGCGTTGTTTTGACTCTTTTCACACTGTGCTTCTAATAATACCCATTAGCTGATGGTTAGTTTTGGTTAATGCAGATAGAGAAGACGATCAGGTTGAGGCATACCATTGTGAAGGTTTGCAAACTGTCAGTAGCAGGATTTCAATGAATAGTGATTTTGGGTGTTGTGTTGTTTTATTTGTTGTTCTGCTTTTTTTTTTTTTTCCTCTCTCTTTCTCATCCTCCAAGCTACAGCCTTCCACCACAGGTCAGTCAGGTTCACCACAAACACACTTCAAAGCTTGGATTTTTGGCGCTCAATTAAAAAGCAATCAAAAAAACAGTATTTTATAATAATAAAAAAATAAAATAAAAAATGTCTGCTGCGCCAACACGATCCAAAGTTTCACTTAAAGGTTCATCAAAAATCGTGGCCGAGTTTTTTGAATACAGCATTAATAGCATCCTTTATCAACGTGGGATTTACCCACCCGAAGATTTCCAGCTGGTTAAAAAGTACAACCTGAATGTGCTCATTACGATAGATGCAGAAGTTAAAAGTTATATTCGTAAGATCATAGGTCAACTACATAAGTGGCTTGTCAGCGGTAAAATTTCAAAGCTGGTGGTCGCAATTGTGTCCAAGGCCTCGGGCGAAGTGATAGAACTTTGGCAATTTGATGTGAGTGTTTTACAACAGCCTGAATCATTAGGCACCGCCGTCTCTGTCCCATCGGAACCAGTAAAGCCACTGGAGCAGATTCAGAAAGAAATTCAAGCAATCATACGCCAGATTACTGCGTCAATCACTTTCCTTCCAGTGCTGGACGCTGGTCAGTGTACGTTTAATGTGCAAGTGTATGCAGATGCTTCTGCCCAGGTTCCTGCTGAATGGGCGGATAGTGACGCAAAGGAAATTAAAAACGGCGAGCAGGTTCAGTTAAGAAGCTTTAGTACAGATGATTATGAAGTGAGTACGCTTGTCGCATACAAGCTCGGGATAGATGAAAATTAAATGCAAATGTAAAAAATACGACTATAAATAAAACTTGAATTATTCGCAGGTATAGAAATATATGAATCGGCTTGGTTATTTTTTTTTTTTTTTGTTCTTTTTCAATACTTTGTTAGTTCAAGGATTGACCCGTCGCCTCCATCTTGGCACGAACTGCTCCAAGTCTTCTGCTGAGACTTTCCAAGATGTTTTTGACGGTTTCAGTGTCTTCTTCATCAAGTGTCTCCTTGTCTGGTTCCAACAGGGCCTCGAGCATCCAGATGGCTGTTCCGTATGATAGCTGGCAGCCGTCTAAATCTTCGTTATTTAGTTCGTTTTTGGCAGCATCCTTTGACAATTCCATCGCACGGTCAAATATTAGCCTTTCAGCCGTAACAGTTGAAGGAATGTTTTTAGCAATGCTCTGAACTCGTTCTGCTTTTTCCAAGCATTCGTTGAACTTTTCGCGAACCCATTGAACAGTGTCAATTAACTTGGCTGACGCCGGTGTCTCAGTCTCTGGTTTCCACCAGTTTTTGGCTTGGTCCATTGCTTTTGAGAGTAGTGACAAAGTTTTGATGTATAAAACAACCGCTTGTTGTGCAAGTTCTACCAAAGCATCTGGGGCAATACTGTAAACGTCCTCATGGCTGTTGGTCTGATCTGGTAAGGTCTGTGAATATTTGACCTCAGCAAAGATACTGATAACCTTAGCTTTTGTAGCTAAACTTTCAAGTCTTTTAATAATCTTTCTCTCGTCGTAATCTACAGATTGTGGCATGTAGCGTTGAGAGAACATGGGGGGAGAGGACTGGCAGGTCTCGCCATACTCGTTAACTCTCGTCCCCAAAAGACGATGAGATGCCATCGTGAGCGCACGCACTAGCGCATTTGACGGCGAAGAGCCGTAGGAAATGGAATTCCTTCTATAGTTGCTTTCAAGGGAAGATGGCCTGCTGCTGGCGCTTGATCGCCGGCGACTGCTGCCACTGCTGCCAGAAGATGGGCGGCGTTCTTTAGGTGAATATGAAAGTTCATCTGCAATAGCGTTGATCTCCACCATTCTTTTTTCAATAACGACATAGTCAGAATCGTTGCCAAAATTTTCGAGCGGTGACTTGTCAGACCCCCTCCTTAAATGGCTATATGATTGCTGCTGAGGTGACAAGGGCTGTTGTGGGAGTTGATGCTGTTGTTGTTGTGGCTGCTGGTGTAATTGGGGCTGTTGTTGTTTATTGGTTTGAACCATCCAAGAAGCACCCGGTGAAGGCGATGGATCAAGAAATGAATGTTTTAATTGCTTGTTAGTGCTTTGTGATAATGGCGATAGAGGTGCCGACCCCAGCTCAACCGAGGTGATAACGGGCAGCGCACCCCGCTCTTGCTTGGGCTGGTGATATGGGGTACTGGTCGTGGTTTGAGACTTGCCAAGTTGAATGTACTCAGAAATGTACATGTCCCCATAGAGCTTTGAGCCATCTAGGGCCTTATTAACAGTCTGAATAGAGTCTCTGAGAACAGTATCATTAAAAAACTCCGTAAATCCCATTCTATCAACAGGTTTATTCTTGAGAAGCCCTTGGATCAGTCTTCTGACATCATCCGATACACTAGCAGGAAACTTGATGTGGTCATTGGCCTTCTCAATGTTGGCGAGCAGGTCAACGTGGTTCCGGGCCGAGAAAGGGGGTTTGCCAGTAACCATTTCGTAGAAGACAGCGCCGACGGACCACAGGTCAGCCTTTGCGTTGTATTTCTCGTATCGTAAGATTTCTGGCGCCATGTATAAAGGGGATCCACATAATGTCTCTGCTAAAGAACTGCTGGGGAGGAAACGTGCAAACCCAAAATCTGCAAGCTTCAAAACGGGCAGCTCCCAGCATCCCTTGTAGCCAAGAGCTGCTGCCTCTGCCTCGCTTTTGCTGGGAACACAAAGAAGCAGGTTCTGAGGCTTGATGTCTCTGTGCACGAGCTGGTTAGCGCGCAAAAACTCCATGGCGCTGGCAAGTTGTTGAACAAAATGTCGGGCGAGATCCTCATGCAGCGCGTTGGTTTCTGCATTACTGGGGTAGCGCGAGAACAGGTCCGCAACAAACGGGATCGACTTGGATATCTCCTTTCGCTTTCGGAACCAAAAGGATAGGTCGCCTAGAGCACAGTACTCCATGCAAAGAAAGAAGTAGCTTGAAGTTTTCTGGTAGTCTACCAGACCTACAATGTGCGGATGCGTCATGGTCTTGAGAATTTGGATCTCAGACTCCAAACTGGATAGCAGTTTCTTTCCCAGTTTTGATCTCTGAACAGCTTTGATAGCAACGGTCGAGTTTGATGGTTGATGGACTGCCTTGTACACAATTGCAAAAGAGCCCTGCCCAATTTCAGAGCCAACCTTATAGTCGCCTACCAGCATGATAGGAGTAGAAGGTAAGGCTTCCGACATGTTAGGACGCTTTGTGTGTGATTGCGGGGAGAGAGTGATGGCGAGTATTCGCGAATAAGAGAAAGAAAGAAAGAAAAAAATAGCTCTAGGTGGTGGTGTAGCTATGTGTCATGTAATTCTTTGAGAGATAGTATAAAAGAAGGGGGAAGTTGAATGTGAGATAAGAAGGTTTTAGATATTTAGGTAATTGTAGTTTTTAATAATGGTTTAAGCAATGATGAGGTTATTATGATACATAATAATACCTCTTTGAAGATACTATCAGTGGGTTTTTGGGAACTAAGACCTTTTGATTCCAAAAAAAAAAATGACGAAAATAGTATCTAAATGCGCCGCACTGCCTGTTGTGGTGATTCTTCTAGCCTCAAGCGAAATCTTATCAGATGATGGATGACGCATTTGGTCACGTGAAAGACTCTAAATATCGGCATAGTTTATGCGCATAATAATGAGCTTTTTTTTTGGAATTTCACAATAGAAATAAACGCGACTGACGACAGCCTATACGAGATGGGTAATTATGCCCTGCAGCAACATAAAACGAGGGCCACAAGCTCCGAGCCAGACCAGCACATAGCCGATGATC
>JAKUCA010000494.1:0-13534 GCA_030567025.1 Geotrichum europaeum | reverse complement strand
GCGATCCTTTGAATCATGGCGTTCCCTCAACCGACTCGGCCACACAGCCCCAACTCTTGTGGTTTTACTATCTCGAAAGCAAGTAGAAATAAATCTTAGATAACGAACCTACTGCAAAAAGTAATTTTTTTTTATCTACCTCACTACCATTACTACACCATTAACAATCAAAACAAACTCATTGTGTATTGTCATTGTGGGCTTTCATGTAGATATTCTCGCTTGCGAACCAAGTGAAACAAGAAAATACAACAAGTATAGCAACTGCATTTTATCTAAATAAAATAATAAGGAAAATTGCTGCTTTAGTTGTTGCTATAACTAACGACCCCATAGTAGACGATTTGGGTTTATCTGGCCTATTTGAAACTAGTTTTAATCAGACTTATCTAGAAAAACCTTATTGCTTTTGAGAAAAAACTTTTGAGTTCGTTGAGTCTCTAAATCCTCGTAGTACATAAGCATCTTAAACTGCTCCCTAGACTCATCTAAGCTTAGCGGCTTTTTTTTTTTTTAATTATTTTGTGAGACCTGATATAAACAATACTCTCCAGCTACAATCTATTTTTTGGCCTTTGTCTTTTTTTTTTTCTTGCCTAATTGCAAATTGAGGTATAACTTGGAATTTAGAGCCTGTTTTTATCATATCGACGTTTTTTTTTGTTTGTTTGCGATGAAAAAACCCTTTGCCCCAGAAACCTTATTCTTATCAGTGTCACATGCTATCACATTTTTCAGGATAACAAAAGGCATAATATATATATAAAGTTTGAATTAATCGAGAATTTAGCGATAACCAAAAAAATGTGCAAATTCTATGACGCTATTAAATAAGGCCATATACTGTTGCAATTAGCAAGCAAAAAGGTTAAGAGATTAAAGGCAAGGTTCTGCTTTTTAGAATTCAGTTATGATTGAGTTAGAATGAAGTAGAGTTTTAAGCAGAGAAAAGGTTTTTTTTTTGTGTGCATGGAACTTGTTACCATTTGTAATTTTCGGCAGCTACTGGGCAGTGCCAACCGGTGGTATTGAGGTAGAAACAGCAAAAAATAAAAGCAGCAAACGACATTTGACATTACAAAATTGGTTAATGTCGAATGGAAACAATATTAACAATGTTAATAATAAATATTACTGACTGATCTCAGTAAGTTAGATTGAGTATACAGATTTCAAAAAGAATCCCCTTAGCACGACCGTTGGAAAATGACACGAGGAGCAATTGCTCACGCTACCAGAAAACCGCTACAGAAACAAGCCTGCATCGAAATGCTAAGGCGTGAAACAATAAACTTTTATGATATACTTGCTTGACCTAATCAGAGCAAAAAAAAAAAAAGGGCGCGGCATGTTTTCACCTTTGGGGTTGGCTGGAGCCCATCGAAGCGAACATTCAGGGGGGACCCTGACAGACACGCAACGGTTGACTCCACAATGATTTTAAGAGCCTAATGCTCAACAACAAGGCAATTGCCAATGATCTGGAAAGAAGATTTGATCAGATCAAAAAAAAAGGGAAAATTCAGTTAAAAAAAAATAATAATAATAATTAAATGGGTTAAACTTAGCACTTGCACAATTTGCTCACCTGAAATACCCACATGTCGACTCTTTCTGTTGTTGTTGTTGCTCGTTTAAAGTTTGTGAGGCTTTTGAGGTTTCCTTTTGCTGTAAATGTTGCTGCTACTACAAAAAAAAAACACACCACAACAACAACAACAAGCCAATTGTAACATTTCCTTCTCCACACACTCAACACTAGAAAACCGTATTAAACCATGCTGAAAAACACAACTAAACCATGCACGAAATAGACAAAAATACACAAAAATTATTTAAATATAATTATTATTATTTTATTTTATTATTATTTTATTATTTTATTATTTTATTATTTTAATATTATTTTATTTACAGGTATAATGCCACTTAGTTTAACTTTTTATTTTTCTTCCTTCTCCTCCTTCTTCTTCTTCTTCTTTTCCTTATCACCTTGTTACTATTAGCCCTTCACCGCCACCACCTCTTCTCTAGCACACACATACATACATACATACACACACATACGCACACCCATTCTCCTTCGTGACAACAAGATTTCCAGTCAACCACAAGCTGAGCTCAAATGGAATCGTCTACTCTCACGTCACCAAAGGCCTCCTCTCCTGGCCCTATCACTTCTATCAGCCTCCAAGAGGCACTCTCCATCCCAATTGACGGAGTTTCATACATTCAACAATCATCCCTGCCACGATCCTTTCACCCGTCTCAACAGCAGCAGCAACAACAACATCATCAGGCCGCCGCTGCCGCCCTTTCGTCAGCGATAAAGTCATCACCATCATCACCGCTTCCAATACGAGCCTCCTCACTGCAAACGCACTCAAACAATCCATCTTCTCCCTCCTCACCGGCACCGGCCACTCCACCCGCATCTCCTCCGGTTCGCTCTATTCCTGCTTTTCCGCTTTCAACTAACGCAAATAACCCAGATGTCAATGACCATTCCGATACCGACGTTGCTTGTCGGGCCCAGACTGATGTCCTCCCACCCTCCCCTCCTCAACAACAACAACTGCAGCAACATCCGGTACTTGACCTATCCACACCCGACTTTTCCGACGATCCAACGTCTCTGAATCACCCGCTTCTTACTGAAGACGTGCTGTCCGATCTTGCATCAGACTCCCCGCACGTTTATTCTATCTCGGCAACAACCGTCGCCGCCGCGGTGGATCACCACTACTCTTCCTTTCTGCCCGATGTACACTCGCTATTTCCGTGGCTACATGGCCTCCATGAATCAAACATGCATCAGCGCGCTTTTCTAGACCCATCTCGTAAAATCAAGGAACGTCGCTACACGTCAGACCCAACTATTGTGATCTCGGTTCAGGATCTCGACACGTCCGCGGCGCAAGTGCCCTGCGACATTCGCGGCTTATTGCTTGTTAAGGTCGGCTCCAAAGTCCCAGAGGGCACACTCATTGGTACCGCTTACCCAGATGAAATTCTTGCTCGCAAGGAACAGGCTGAATCAGACGATTTTTCCTTTGAAGATTCCATGGATCTTGATGATTCTAACAATAATAACACTGAAAAAGCAGAGACTACATTACCGCCACCGTCCGCGTTTAACCCTTCTTTTCTTAACCTTGATCCGGAGTCTGGAATTTCATTGCGAAACTTCCAGATTCAAGTCGCCAAGTGGGCGACTGTATCTGATATCATTCTTTACCTGTCGGACGAAGCTGAGCGTGACAACTTAATTGCCTTTGCACAATTGATCTCAGAAGCGCAGGATGCGTTCCGGAAATTGCATCCTCATATTCCCCGGTACGTCACTTGCATTGTGAAAGACAAGATTAGCGCATTTTTGAAAGAAGTACCGCATATTATTGCGATTCCACCAAAGGGTATCGAGTTTGACGAAAATGACCTGCGGCTAAAAAACTGGGACTCAAATTTTTTGTTTCATGAAAGCGTAG
Source organism: Geotrichum europaeum (assembly GCA_030567025.1). NCBI lineage: Eukaryota > Fungi > Ascomycota > Dipodascomycetes > Dipodascales > Dipodascaceae > Geotrichum > Geotrichum europaeum. The sequence goes on along the minus strand of JAKUCA010000494.1, from coordinate 10,046 downwards.
AAATGTCCATGATGTCAAGCGCGTCTATAATTGGCAACAAGTCGAAAAATGGCGGGGCAGTGTGGCTCGGAAACTCTGCGGACGTTGATGGTCACGCACAGCTCGTTTACGAATACTTGTCAGCAGAAAATCTTTCTTCTGCTGATATGAAGCAGGCCAAAGAGGTGCTTTTGTCGCGCAATTGGACTCTATATGTGCGATGTGCAGTACAGAACCAGTTTCCATCGTTTTCGCTACTTGATCAGTACATTAGAGAGGCGCTTTCGAACGACTTGGACTCTAACGAAAAGGCGCCATCATATAGTACGCTTGGCAACACGTGGAGCGGGGCTATGATTGATTTCCCATCGTCAGGGACAGTCTCGCCCTACCCAAACTCAGAAGAGGATCTTTATTCCATTGTCAATATGTGCAAGCTGCTTTACGTTCGTAGCCAAGCCCTGCACAAGGGTCACGGTGCCGGCACATTAATTTTTTGCAACGATGGCTACACAGAGACCTCATTGTTAGCACTGGCGTACATTGTTTATTCGACTGGCGTGACAGCTTCACAAGCATGGGCTGATTTGCACGTCAAGTACAACCGGCCCTTTTTTTCATTCAACATTGACAGTTTAGCTATCACCACACTACAACCAATTCTACTGAAGTACTCGCCTGCCATTGCGGGGAGTGCCTATGATGAAGATTACGGCGCGATCTACAACCGCGGCGACTTGAGTCTGCTCTCCACGGTTAATCCTTGGGACGATCGGGAAGAATGGTTTGAGAAGATGGACGGAAGTTTCCCATCACGAATTCTGCCACACATGTATCTGGGGTCATTAGTGCATGCCAATAATCCGGAAATGCTGCAAAAAATTGGTATCAAGCGAATAATCAGTGTTGGCGAATACCTGACGTGGGCCAAGTATGACAATATCGATAACGATGGTAACATTTTGCGCGGCGAGGACATTACAACGCAAGAGTACTCAAACCCCTATCCAGGAATCACCAAGATCATGCACGTGGACAACATACAAGACGATGGCGTGGACTCGCTGACCGACTGTTTGTCCAAGTGTATTGATTTCCTTGACGAAGGATATCGGTTGAATGAGCCGACACTTGTGCATTGCCGCGTAGGAGTGTCGCGGTCTGCTACAGTGTGCATTGCTGAGGTTATGAAGCGACTAGGAGTCGGGCTCGCGCGCGCATATTTATTTGTACGAGTGCGCCGACTTAATGTCATTATCCAGCCGCATTTGCGCTTCATGTTTGAGCTCGTCAAGTGGGAGGAGCAGCACCGGCGCAGTGGTAAGGGCTGGCTCCGCGAAGTTGACTGGCCAATCCTGTGTCGCGAGATTGCAGTGATGAACCGGGCGTACATTCCAGGTTGATACAAAAAGTTTTACATCATGTCTATTTTTTTTTCCCTTATCATTTTACTAATTTTTTTTTTTTTTTGATTATGTTCTGTGTTTTATATGAGTATTTTGTCATGAATGAGTTGTTTATATACCTTATTTTTTATGGTGCTCGTGAAAATCGTAATGATGGCGGCCAGGTCGCAAAAACTTTTTGATTAATTAGCGTCGTTGCGCTTTTTCCAGTAAGTAAACTCAAACTCATAATCATTTTCTGCAATCTTGCCCTGCGGCACCTCAATGGCCTCATTATCAAGGAACCGGACCAGCTCAGCGTGAGATTGTTTCTGCCACTGCGCGGGCACAAATCCGGTAAAAAAGGTATCGCAGGGGATCTCAACCCCATCAACACGCGCCACTTCGGTCATGAGCACACGCACATCTAGTGCCGCGCCCGCCGGTGATGCTGCCAACTCCAAAACACTATTATAAAGCTGGGCGCCGCCAATAATGTAAATGCGCTTTGCTGCGGCTGACGTTGATTCGGCGGCGGCGGCGAGGGCTGCGGCCAGCGAAGCACAAAAAAGTGTGCGCGGGGCCGTACCTGCCTCTGGGGAGGCGGTGGTGGCCGCCAGGGCCCGCGACACAATAATGTTGTCGCGGCGCGGTAAAGGCCGGAACTTGGGCGGAATCGATTCCCAGGTGGCCCGACCCATAATCACCGTTTGTTGTTGGGTCACGGCGCGAAAATACTTTAGTTCTGAGGGTAAATGCCATGGTAACGTACCCGCATAACCAATCCCAAGCTTGGGCGTTGTGGCGGCAAGAATTAGGGTTAACTGCTGGGGCTTTGTCATGATTGTGGGCAAGCGTTTGATAGTGGTAGTAGTGTACAGACTGAGAATTTGGATGGAGAGATAAAAGGTTGGATATTTATCCTCGAAGGGCTGAAAAATTCGATGCTTGTGAAGTTTTTCAATATTTTTATTTTATTTATTTTATTTTTATTTATTTTTTTTTTTGTTATTTTTCATCATCAACAACAACACTCATTTGAAAACAACAACAACAAACCCATCGTAATTAGCATTATCATTACTCACAACATCATTCTTTTCCAGTAGCTGCTGGCTCGATCTCTAATTTTTTTATTATTTTTTTTTATTTTTTTGGTTATTTACTCACGGCCCAATTTTCTTTCTTGTTTTACTGTTCATTCGCTCAATTTTTGTAATTGCAAACTCTTGTACACCGCCGTTCCTCCTCCCCCCCATGCCCACTACCACCACTACTATCCCTCATCTCCAAAAAAACAAACACACACTCTCTCTCTCTCTCACGCTATCATTAGTACGCATACTTCTCATCTCCTACTTCTCCTGCTCCTTCAATATCTACCATCATTATGACTGAAGAGATTGATAAGTGGATCCACAAGCTTCATTCCCTTTGCCAACCTCTCACAATCCCCGAGATCCGCACGCTTTGTGATCGTGCACGACCCATTCTTGCAGCAGCACCCAACGTTACCCCGGTCCAATTACCCGTAACAGTATGCGGTGATATCCATGGCCAATTCCACGATTTAATTGAACTTTTCCGGATTGCGGGGCCTTTACCCACGACCAATTACCTTTTCCTGGGCGATTACGTTGATCGTGGCTACTACTCCGTAGAGACCGTGTCATTATTACTCGCTGCAAAACTGCGCTACCCGGACCGCATCACGATCCTACGGGGCAACCACGAATCGCGCCAAATCACCCAAGTGTACGGGTTCTACGACGAATGTTTACGCAAATACGGTACCGCCGAGGTCTGGCGACTATTCACCGACCTTTTCGATTACTTGCCGCTCACAGCGATAATTGATAATAAAATTTTTTGTTTACACGGCGGACTGTCACCGGGGATTGATACCTTGGATGATATCCGCCAACTTGATCGCGTCCAGGAGGTGCCACACGAGGGGCCCATGTGTGATTTACTTTGGTCAGACCCCGACGACCGCTGTGGCTGGGGGATCAGCCCGCGCGGCGCCGGCTATACATTTGGCCTCGACATCTCCGAGGCCTTCAACCACACCAATGGGCTAGCGCTCGTAGCCCGCGCCCACCAACTGGTCATGGATGGATATCAATGGAGCCAGGATAATAATGTAATTACAATTTTCTCGGCGCCTAATTATTGTTATCGATGTGGCAATCAAGCCGCTGTGATGGAACTTAATGATAATATCGAAACTCCCACCCTAATTCAATTTGAACCAAGCCCCCGTAAAGGTGAGCCATCAGTATCCCGGCGAACCCCCGACTACTTTCTGTGACCCTCACACTCCATTTGTCTTGTTTTTCTTGTTTTTGTTCATCCTTTTTTATTTATAAATGCTAGTGTAAATGTATGCTGATAATGAAATCGTTTTTTTCTTCTTGTTTTTCTAGTCTTGGTCATTTCCAAAATATAGATCATATTCGTTTTCAGTATGAACACAATATGTACATGAGAAGCATAAAAAAAAAAGTTCTAGGGCATCATATTCGTTCAGTATATACTATGTATTATACAAGCCTACTTCTAATGGTAAGCAAAAAAACAAAAACAAAAAAAAGACTTTAAAGCTTAGGGAAGAACAATGTACTTTTGCAGGTGCTCGGGCAGAATGTCCAAGTTCTTAGACTGCAACCACTTGCGACTAAACAGGCGGTCGACGTAGCGTTCAGCGCCGTCACACAAAAGCGTCACGACGTTTTTACCGGGGCCAAGCTTTTGGGCAAGTTCGTATGCCGCGACAACGTTAAGACACGAAGATGCACCAAGGAAGAGACCTTCCTCATCAAGCAGTCTGTAGACCATGTTGATGGTCTTTTCGTCAGAAATCTGCAATGCACCGTCAAGGATATCGATGTCGGGTCTCAGGTTGTCAGTGACTCTGCCCTGGCCAATGCCCTCAGTAATGGAGGAGCCGGATCTATCGGTGAGCTTGCCACCTGAAGTAATATACGAGTACAAAACCGAGCCAGGAGGATCAGCAAGGTAAGCCTGTACCTTTCCGTCAGAAATGTCCTTAAGGTATCTGACGGTACCTGCCAGCGAGCCACCAGTGCCGGTAGCGCAGGTAAAGCCGTCAACCTCGCCATTAAGCTGGGCCCAAATCTCAGGGCCGGTAGTTTCAATGTGAGCTTGTCTATTGGCAGTGTTGTCAAATTGATTGGTCCATACCGCGTTCTCAAGAGACTCGGCGTGACGCTTGGCCTGATGGTTGTAGTTCATGGGGTTGTCGAACGCCACAGCAGGCACGGGGTGAACCTCGGCACCGAGGAAACGCAAGTGGTTAATCTTGCCCTGCGATTGGGTATCAGGCATGTAAATGACGCAGTTGTAGCCTCGGGCACGACAAACGTGAGCAAGGCCGATACCGGTGTTGCCGGCCGTGCCCTCAACGATAGTGCCGCCGGGCTTAATAAGGCCCTTGCGCTCAGCATCCTGGATAATGAAAAGCGCGGCTCTGTCTTTGACGGAGCCACCAGGGTTCATGAATTCAGCCTTGCCGTAAATGTTGGCACCAGTCTCCTTTGAAAGGCCCTGGATTTTAATCAAGGGGGTGTTACCAATGGCTCCGGGGAAGCCAGAATCGGAGACAAGGGGGACAAAAGGGGGTCTAAAAGTACTGGACTCAGCAAGAGTGCGAGCTAAAGCTCTGCTGGCGAGAGCTCGGGGGGCGGTGCGAGCAGCGACAGACTTGAACATGACGATGACTCAATGAGGGTTTGAAAAGAATAGAAGAAAAAGTTGGAGAACATCGGGAAGCGTCTGAGTTTTTCTGTTTGGCAACTTAACCTGGGAGGCCTAGTCTGGGTGCGGAAAAAAAAAAAAATGTCCTGTGACTTGAAGGGCTAGGGTAATCTTAAACCAAAGACGCAGATTTTCTGGGGGAGCGAGCCGAAAGGAGCGACGACGCAACAGACAGGCAACATTCTCTCGTGCTCTGGGAAAAAAACAGAGAGACAAGATGATGAAAGAGACATGAAGAGGAAAGACTAACAACAACTAGAAAACAAGGCAAAAAAAATGCTAAATAAACACAATCAAGACCCGCAGATGTGACATTTTGCGAACTCAGTGAGAGAGTACCACTTCTTCTACACGCAACAGGGCAGTTACCGCATTGGCACCGGCGTGGTCTTGACGTGTTGGTTGGCTGCGCAGTCTGGGCAGAATGTGTGCACAGGCTGTGACGGAATGGGCCTCAGAGGCGGTTTGTGGCAGACAGAACCGGAATATTTGGCGTGGTCACAGTACATGACGTTAACTGAGGCTTTGTGGCCGCATAGAAAGTATTTTGCGAGTTTGTAGCACATGAGAAGTGTTTGACGATAATCGCGAGAAGAATGCAAAGAGAATGAACAAGTAGAAAGAAAAAAACAAACAAAAAAACAAGAGATTCAAAAGAATCAAGAGTAATGTTTATGTGAATCAAAAGGAAGGAAGGAGAGGAAGGAAAAGAAAGAGAAAAACGGTTGGTTTTGTATCGTCTTGTCAACTTCAGCTTCTTGTTGTTTCTCAGCTTCTTCGATTTCTCGAGATAATTGCTTTTGTGCTCATTTCTTCTTGTTTCATTTTTATTACATCATACGCTTCATCCCCACAAAAGTCAATCTTACAGTGTCCACGCCAGCCAAAAATGGCTTAAGTGTTTGTTTGACACACTCAGGGTAGACTTCCCAAAAGGGAACATTTCCTTGCCCACATGCCACATTCGGGTCTAAACCACAACCCGACACCATTACCCCCCCTTTTTTATTTTACAGTTTCGGGACTTGACTCAACCGGGAGTTTTTATTCACAAATGTTAATAAATGGTTAGTATTAAGTTAAGACCTGCCAAAAATTCTAACTGTTTGTTAAATACGGATTGGAAATAGCGAAAACCTTCGACTTTTTAATGTTCACAACCACCACCACCAGTACTACTAGCATTGCCAATACATACTCACTTTAACACTCACGATCTGCCACTTTGCGCAAAAAAAAAAAAAAAATATCACATCAACACTCGCGACAATTCATTAACCTATAATGTCTGCTATCAAAGTTCTCACGCACCAGGTTCCCGGCACCAGCGAGATTTACTGTCATCTGACTGTCCCTAATTTCGGCATGCTCCCTCCCACCACCAGCAGGCGCAGGGGGACCATTGTGCTTCACCTCACGAATCTGGTCCAGGGAGATGCGTGTCCGATGGGTAGCGTGGTCTACTCCGTTCCTACAGTAAGTCAAATCTAGTCTTTTATTTTTATTTTTTTTTAAAAAAAAACAACAATCTGATCCTAACACTTTTACTAAAGGGAAAACCAAAAGACCCTGTTGTGCAGACCTACATCTTTAACCAGGAGTCTACCATCGAGTTTGCGGCGCGTGTGGCCCAAGTGCTCACTAAACGTTTAGAACTGCCTGTCATTGTCAGCGCGTCCGTTTACGGCGATGCGCTGGGCACTACTGCTGACATTGCCGGCATCCTGCGGTTTGTCCAGAAAAGTCTCGAGGCTTCCGAGTAAGTTTTATTTTTTATTAAAAAAAAAATAATCTCGAAGAATTTTTGATAAGATGAGATCCTCTGTCACTCTCAAAGGCAATAATGTCCTTCCTGACAAAACTAGAAAGACAAATAAAATCTGACAAGGGTTGAACATGTTAAGAAAAAAAAAGCAATATTAGAAATAGGGCATGTCAAATCTCTGGATCAGAGTTAATCCGATCTGGTCTGTGCCTTTTAAAGGTTTTTACGCCGTTGCCTGTGCTTTCTGACATCCACAACAGGAATAACAAAATGCCAATACTAAAAATTATGGCGCTAACTCGAACCCTTTGCCTCTCTCTTATCAACAACCCTTGTTTTCTTTGTTGTATATGGTTTTTGTGGTGGTGGTTGGTTTTGTGTGGATACTACATGTCATTCTTTTGTGTGGGTATGTCACTTAAATCACCTTACCACATATCCACGTTTCCTTCTTTATCTTGTCCGCCGCAACATCATTTTTTACCACAATTCACGCGTTTCGAACAAAATTATTTAAGCTGCCATTCTTCTCTGATTTCCCTTCGTTTTTTATTTTTATTTTTTCTGATTGTATGCTTATCTGGATCCGCTCTGGATCAACAGGCTTGTTAGCACTTTCTTCCATTTCGTAAACAGTACAAACCGTCACCTCCAAGTATATATTCTCCACCATGACTTGTTGAGCGCTTTATACCCATCAACAAAGTAAATCAAAATGTCTACCATAACATCGCTCAGCTCAACCCCGAATCCCGGTGCCGAATTGAGAAAACTTCGCAAGTCTATTGAACAGAATAATTTTATGAAATGTCACAACACAACCATACACGCATCGTCCACTGTCAGCGGCTCTAGCCTTAGCAGCAGTGCCAGCAGCCACACTAGCATTATGTCTGCCGTTGACGGCACCTCGTCTTCTGATGGAGACGATGAGTTTGAAGATTTATCCGAGTTTATGGACCCGCTTAAAAGCAGCAGCGGTTCCTTTTATGTGCATAAGGTCGATGTGGCCCTGGCGCCGCCGGGTCAGTGGTGCAAATACGAGAGCTTGGCTGCTTTTATTAAACCTGCCGACGAAGACCTGTTTTCGCTTACGCGGCGCAGTGAACTCTGCATTAACCGCCGCAGGCAACAAGTTGAGGTCGTCGACTTGACCGACCTCAGGAACTTTTATAAGCTAGTGTGGGCTTTTGTGATGGATGAGAAAAAGCACGTGGTACTGGCACGCGTCAATCGCGACGAAATTACGCCGTGGCAATTTGTCAAACGCTATGGAAAGGAGGCGCATTTTGACGAGTCTTTGCGGCAGCTGGCCGACTGGTCGCAATTTGAGCGCATTTTTCCCGAGTGGCCTTTTCCCTCGTGTGCGGACATGGGCGAAGAGCTGGGGGGCGACCGCTGGTACAGCATTGTTTCACCCACATATGGTCACGGTCGGATTTACCCGGAGGTTTCAGTTAAAAAGACGAGTCTGTGAAATGCAGGAATAGTCCGAGGAAGCAGGAAAAACAACAACTTTTGTGACTACTGGAGTCATGGGTGTATAGAAGATGCAAATGTAGCTTATGTGTAATGATGGCCACAATGGCCTTTTATTTATTTGAAATTTCCAATTTATTCTTGTTAATTTGTATACCAATTTGTGTTTTCATCACATTGACCATATTCCTGTTGTCGCGAGACACTCCACAGCTTGCAAATAATATTTTCCTAATTATATTTTTTTTCTTGACAGTATATTGTGTTTTACTTATCAAGAGCACTGTGAAACATGAAGCAGACAGACGTGTCACCAGCTCATTTGATTTTTTTCTTGCGTGGGCCGCAGACCCTCAAACGCTTACGAATAGCGGAGAAGCTACGCGTTAACGTGACTTCAAGATTAAACCAACAAGCTCTAATTCAAGAAGATGAGAAGAGTGGCGACACCACCACCAGAACCAAATTAAGTAGTAGCAGCAGTATTGATGACGAGAGTAACAACGGGGGAGATTTTGGGGTGGAGGAAAATAATTGTCTAGTAGGCCCACTTGATATCACCACGTTCACTAGCAATGATGATAAGTGCGTTTCAGATTGTGATGGTAATGATTTTATTGACAAGGATATGTCATTTGACTCAGTTGAAGCATGTTTCAATGATTACGCGGAGGGTGATGAAGATATTGGTAGTGGTGGTGCCGGAGAATGTTCAACCCACATTAACGCTAATATGAGCCCTTGCATCGGATACAAATATGATAGCATGGCATGCCTATTACCAATTCGAGATCATCCTTCCTCATCCATCAATAATAAAGTTGCGACAACGACTTTTACGGGACGGAAACTACTACCTTGGGGGCTCCCAACCACAGGCGCGGCCGTTGTCCACGTAACCTCTCATACCCATTTACCTTTACTTACGCTTTTTTATGAATATTTTTTCCTGCGATTTGCAGTATTTAATCAGCAATGGCCCGCAATTGCCGCGGCGGTGCGCTCCCACCGGATTGAGCCGCCCCAGCTCGTGGAGGTGTATGACCTGACGGCTATTACCCAAGGATGGCCACGAGCCAGCCTGCTTTTCCCCTCGGTTATTGCTTCCAGGTCTTATAATGGCGGGGTGGCGCCATCAACCCTCCAGGTGGGTGAAACGAGAGGTTGCTTAACGTGGGATCAATTTAGAGATATTTTTCCTGATAGCTTTATTTCGGCGCTTTATTCTGTAATTTCGCTGCGCCCATTGGGGCTTGGGGGGTCAGGTAAACCGTGTATTAAAAACCATTCAAAAATGGCTAAAAAAGATGATGGTTGGCCTCAAGTTGAAAACCGTACGCGTCGTTACAAGTGCGTGTCTGATGAAATTAATGATGGATATATTGATAGCAACAACAGGGTAACAGATGATTCTATTTTTGATCGGCTCGTGGAGTACCGGTTTTATGAAGTTGATATTGTTGCCAATGGGCCAACCAAAGGTCTTGATCTTGTTGTTTTTTATTAATTTTTTTGGTTCATGATTTTTTATATTAAACTAGGGTACTTAAGTTTATTTTTTTTAAAACATGTCAAGGATTTATACTGTTGTCATTTACGAGTAAGCTTTTTTTTTTTTTTTTTTTTTTTTTTTTTTTTTTTTTTTTTTTTTTTTTTTTTTT
>JAKUCA010000493.1:0-13550 GCA_030567025.1 Geotrichum europaeum | reverse complement strand
AGACTGACAAGGTAACGCTCTCAGCGCGTGTAGGGGGTTTCGACATTCGATGGCGTCGGCTTTAAGACTTGATCAACTACTATTAAATCTTGTCATTGTTGCTTCCTTTTGGTCGTTCACAGAATTTCAGTTCCTCTACAGACACGGCTGAGGCGGCCTGTACTAAGTTTAAAGTATTTATGATCGTGATCTACATTCTACAGAGGGTAGCTGCTTGAGAAAAGTTTCTTCGGAACTTGATCTCTATGTTCTTCTTGATACGTAGAAGGGTCTTGGTGTGGTGACCAAGTTCTTGGATTTGTTATCAAAACCCTCTTTGTTGATGGTGTGCTAGATTAGAGCAACTTAATGAAATTCTACTAATTCTTAATCTTTAATACTAGTTTAGCAGGTTTTATTCTTTCCAGATTTCTCTCAGCATGTGGACTTTTTCATTTCTGAAAGGCTGCATGCGTCATCAAACGTCGACCTCTTAAAGCTACTTTCCCAGTTTTTTTAAATTAAGTGCTTTCAACTAAATATCTTCTTTGTATACTTTTTAGTTATTTTTCGTATTTGTTGTGTGATTTATAGATATCAAGGGTTTTCAATAGCTTTTTCTAAAATTTTCTTACCAGGCTCACCCGTGTCAGGACTTATTTGCAGTGTGCGCCTGTCCTCCTTTGTATAGAGATTCGATAAGACCAATAATATTTTTCCAATAAAGCGCAAGATCTGCTTTGTAAAAACCCCAATAATTAATACCAAATGAGCCAGGAGACCCTGCATCTAATGAATGTTTTTTCTTAAAAATCAGACTCCGGTCGCCAAATTTTACAATGCCCTCCCAGTTCTGGAGCGAAATTATTAAGAATATCGCCAACTGGTTTAGCCAAACATATGATAAAAGAAAAAAAGGCCTGGCTGGAAAGAAAATCAGTCCCAGGACCAAGACTGTCTTAGATTACTGCAAGACTACTGTTAATAGCACGTCAACGTCAAGTTGCACCCACGCTTACATTTCAAACAGATTAGACTGATACTGACTACTTGATTGTCTGGATAAAAACCTAAAAAAGTGTTTGAAACTTTATATACTTGTGATCTGCCCAAGAATTTTGTTCTCGATTCGCGATACTATTTAGTACTAATCCCCGGGCTAAGTCTAATCTAAATTTCAAAAGCTTATTACTAAGTTCATGATTCAATATGACACCGATTCTGTAAAGTTATTTATATTCGTATGACCTTGACTATTTTGGTTAGTTTTTCTAGCATTCAATGTTTGTTATTTGCGAATTTTGTTGAAAAATACAAAAAATATTTTACGTCATCTGGCTGATTAACACTCCAAACAGCTAGACCCTATCAACTTCAGGCTGTAAAGTCTTTGGCTTTTGCGTCCTGTCGCAGTAGTTCAAGTAAACACAGAGTCTCTTTTTATCTGTTTTGGGCTGCTAACATTAATGAATATCTTCTAAACAACCTATCCAGAGCCGTACTAACTTGCTCTCTCAGTCATAGCAACTGAAACCTGCCATGCTTTCGAATTCCTACATTTTTTTTTGTCGATATCTGAATTGAAATTTCATAATATGATAGAACTTTTTTTTAAAAGAAATGATGATGATACGATATATTGAAAATTGGTGACAATATCACATATATATTGGCCGTACTGTGTAATTACTGCCGCACAAAGAACTCGTCCCTTCGTAATGTCAATTCTTTCCAACCACGCTAACTCTTCAGAAAGCCATTGTTCTTATCACTACAAAAAAAATCACTTGTTTTTTTATTTTATTATTTGCGTCAGAGATTTCTTTGGCCATTTGCTGGCCGTAATCAAAACCTGTAAACAGAAATGATACTACATATATAAAGAACTGACAAGTTTAAACAGTAAGCACCGAGAGAGGGTCTGGCATGACTTATCTCGGTCAACAAAAATTTAAAAATTCTCATTGGACTTTTGCTTATTCATTGTGGAAGTGACGTACAGACTAGAAATACCTTGTGTATAGGTTTTTCTTTCTTATCCTCTCGAGCAAAAATCTGAGAAAAAACATTGACATGACGATCATGCCGCCGTCGCAGGAGCTATAAATGTGAAAACACGCGTGTATTAGCTCTATTATTAACAGCACAATGGCCGACTTCAATTTTGTTTTGAAAGGCTCCCGAAGTTCAACATTATTCTCTAAACTACCTGTAGCTACGGGAACTAGTACCCATTCGAAACCGAGGATTTTACTTAAATCACCAATTTCTATATCTCTAAAGAGCTAATAGTCCAGCTAAACTGTAAATAATTTTTTTTTTTAAAACAAGCTCATAATTTTAGTGCAATTAGGCACCAATCCCTCCAGGTCCGCTACCCAAACGAGAAAATTTTTGCGACCCAGAAAAAGAAACTGTCTAAACTATTCGAACTCTAACAGCGTTACGGTTGCTGTTAATTCAGGCATAAAAAAATAGCCTTTAATAGATTTAATTATTATTTCATGTCGCGCAACCAAGGCATAAAAAAAGTTAGCCAGATGATTCAAGAGTTCAAAAAAAAAAAAAGATTTGTTCGTGCTGACAGTTTTACAAAGACACATACGGCAAGCTAATTCTTGAAATAATGTTTAGTACGTCTCAAAACGCCTTATTATAAAAGAAAAGTTCAGTTTATCAACTTTATCTCAGGACAAATGGCCGGATTTTCACTAAAATTAATGTTGAATGATCTTGTGTGCTAATCTGAGAGCGGGAAAGACTGAAAAATTTAAAGATTTAAACCAGAACCGGCCAAAAGTAAACATATAAACTAAGCAAACACAATTTTGTTGTTGACCATTGAACTGCGGCCAGCCACACTGCTCAGTGATTGATATCACAAACCAACAGCTAAAGAAACTACCTGAACTCCTTCAACTCAAGTTTCTCAATCACGAAGTGGTGAGCTTGAGCACTATCACATGGCAATCACATAAAAGCTATATTATATTTCGTATACTTGATTCAATAATTTAATAATAATAATTGTTTTCCATAACCATAAAAATATAAAAACAAAAATAAAATAAAAATGCAAAGTAGAATAAATAATGAAAGACTAGAAAAAAAAGGATTTTTTCCTTAGCTACCAGCAATGCTACGTACGGTGGAAACAGTGTAGCGATAATAAAATAGAATAATAAAACCAAAACAATATTAAACAGTAATTGCCATCAGGAAAAACAAAAAGCATCAACCATTATAACAAAAACAGATTAAACGTAGATTCCTAGGGCTTTGACGCTCTCAAGTTTGCCCTCAGGCTGTAGCAGCTCTCGTCGTTCAAGCTCACGCTCTAGCTCACCCAGGAAACGAAGAAAGCTGTTGGACGAACCACGCTCGCGGACAACAATAATGCTGGTGCTCTCTGAGTCGCTGTAACTACTATCGCGATGATAAGAGCGCCGGGTGGCAGCAGTTCCGCTAATAATAGAGCCCAGCTCTATACGCAACCGCGCAGAGCGTACCATTAGCACATTGGTTGATGAAACCTTTGCGCGTATCAAGTAGCCATTGTCGGATTCCTCCTCCGAAATCCGCGATATGCCATAGCACTGCCACTCTGAAAGAATTAAAATAATTGTGCGTCGCAGCTCGGCTGGCGTTAGCGGTGAATAAAAACCTTTGGTCTCAGAGCGACTACTACTCGACAGCATTTTCATAAACCAATTCTGCTTTGGCTGTGTTGACGGCTGGCGCTTGAGCCCGTGATGCATAACCGTGATGTTTGAAAGATAGGATGTGTCTCCATTGATTGAAGAAGATGCCTGAGTAAATGTCGTGTCATTGCTGGCCATACGTTGTTGCGGCGGAGGAGGGGCGGCCCTTTTAGGCACAAGTGTAAACTTGCGCAAAATGTTTTTGCTTTTGGAGACAGCCGATGATGCTGGTGAAGACGATGGTGTCGGTGGGCTGATACTTCGGGACGTTGACAAAGCAGACTTTGGGAGCACACGCACTTCGAGCAGAGATGGACCAAGACTAACTTCAGACGTACGATTGTGCATTCTGACACGGGGCTTGTCAAAAATAGGCGAGTTGTTTGGGCGGAAATGACGCGTCTCAAGTGGCTTTGGCAAAGTTAGCTGCATGCTGGATGTTATTGTAAACTTAGTGTTGGGTCCAAACTTAGATGTAAATGTAGCAGGAGATTTGTGGTATTGAATGGCTTCATCAAACCGGGGCTGAAATGTCTCCGTCTTTAGCAGTTCCGAGATATGCAATTGGCTCTCGGCAAAGTCGGTGTCGGTGTTGGGAATGCTATTCTGGTTACCGCTTGGGATAACATGATTTTCATCAATTCTCGGGGGCTTGGGAATGCTGGAAGCATTTCGTGTGCGTTTGAAGAACGCAGGTTTGATTTCCCTGCGTGGAGGAGTCTCAAGGAACAATTTGCGTGCATGCTTTGAATCACTGCTCTCCAGTCGTCGCTTAACATGTAAGTCAACCTCTTCTTCGACCGCGTCAGCAAAGCGGTCCTCTTCAAAAGTTTGGGAAGGCAACGGTGCGTGCGACAAACTAGCAAGCTCTAGAGACGATGGTGGGTCTTCAAATTGGTACTGATTAGGGTGGTCAAATAATATCAAGTTTTTCTCTGTAGAAATGTCCTTATTAATGGTCTGTAAATTTTCAGACTTGATCAAGCTACTTTGATACTGGGTGGAAGTAGGCATTCTAAAATCAAAAGCCTGTTTGACCATTGATGCAAACTCCGGCGAATCCCTGGAATTTTTAATGCACATCAATGGTTTCAAAAGAGACTCAGCCTTTGTGGGCAAAGGTGGAGGGGGGCTTATTTTGCGAGAGGTCGCGTTAAGTGAAGGAGATTGAGACTTGGACAAGCTTTTCTGCGAGCGTGTGCGCGTGCATCGAATGCGAGAACGGCTTCTACTTCTTGAGTGAGCACGGCTCAGTGACCGACTTTTGTTTGATGAAGACTTGCTTCGTCGCGAGTGACGCTTGCTAATACTTTTGTCGCTGTGATTAGTTCGATACTTCATCAACAAACAGTAAAATGTCTTTTCATAATTTTGCTCCTCTGATAAAAGATTGCGAACGACAGATTCTCTAGATGCACCATTCCAGAGGGTCTGGAGGTTTTTTAGTATCTCTAGGTCGATTTCGTCTTCTGAATTTACGGGGTGTGAAACCAGGTCAGCGTCAATGGGCTTAGGCGCATGTTGGCGATGAGCCTTAGTCTTAAAATTATACTGCATGAGCAGCGGGTGCTTCAAGATCTCGGGTATAGTGATACGGTCGTCAGGGTTCACACAAAGCATTTTTGAGATGAGATCTCTGGCGTTATCGGAAATCTCTTCCGGTATCGTATATCTTCCTTGTTGCACCTTGAGTAGCAAGCACCGAATGTTGTCATCGTCAAAAGGCAGATAACCTGTAAGCAGCGCAAACAAAATTACGCCGCATGACCATATATCGTACGGAGCACCGTGATAATTTTTGCCTGCGACAATCTCGGGCGATGCATAGTGCGGCGAGCCACAGGATGTCTCAAGCATCTTGCCTGAAGTCTCCAGCGCAGCCATGCCAAAGTCTGCAATTTTTATGTTTTTGTGCTTATCTAAAAGAATGTTCTCAGGCTTTAAGTCACGATGACAAATGTTAAATCTATGACAGTAGTCAAGGCCATGGACAATTTGACTGAAGTAGTTTACAGCCTCGGCCTCGCTCAAGTAGCCCTTAGAGAGAAGGTAGGTGAAGAGCTCGCCGCCCTCAATGTACTCGAGCACGAGGTACAACTCACCTTTGTTCTCCCAAACGTCGTATAGTGCCATGACATTGGGGTGTTGGATAAGTTTCATGACAATTATTTCACGCTCAATGCCGTAGGGCGCCTTTTCGGGTACAGAGTCGCTAGCAAGATTGCATGCACTTTTGGGGACTATCTTAACAGCTGCAAGCTTGCCAGTAGTGACATGCTTGGCAAGGCGCACCCTACCCGACGAGCCTCTGCCCAATGTGCGCCCAAGTTTCCATGGACCAACCTGCGACTTTGTTTTTTTTGAAGAATTGGAGATGGGTGGCAGGCGCCTGGTCTCTGGTGAGTCCTCCGGCCTGTATGTATCAGCCGCGACAGCAGCCGGATATGAAGACGAATTATCTTCCATTCTGAAGCGACTTGAGAACGAAAAGCGGTGATGATGGTTATGAGCAAAATGGAAAGAATTAACAAGAAATTGAAGAAAAAATAAAGCCAAAAAAATAAAAATAAAAATAAAAATAAAAAATACAATAAATAAATAAAAAAATAAAAATAAAAAAATAAATAAAAATGAAAATAAAAACAGAAGAAAGCAGAGAAGAAAGGGCAAAAAGGTTGTCGCTTTGTTTTAAAATCACAAACAAGGTTAACACAAAGTGCTAAAGTCTAAATAGAACATGCAGACCAAAAGACAAGAATGACCTACGGCGGCTAGCAGATTGAGGTACATCTTGTTGGTAACAGCGCAATAGGCCCCGTGAATTGAATAGAACAACCCGGGTCTAGGGTTGTCGCCCCCTGGCGGCGCTCCCGTAGGGCCGTCTCCTAGCCCCCTTATGCGGAGCTGCTTCTAGTCAGGCCAAGAGGTTTTTCATCCCTTTCAGACCCAGAACTTCAAACTTGCCCATTTCACCGTCCCCCATCCCCCTTTTTTTGAAATTCGCTAGACATAAATAGTTGAAACCTCCTTCTTTTCCTCCTTCTTCTCTTCTCTTTCCTACTCTAACAGTGGGTCATTATCGTCATAGCATCATTCACCACCATGTCTTCCAGTAATACCCATAAGCGTGCACCATCCACCACGTCCACCATCAAGCCCGGCTTGCTCAGCGTATCCGTGACTCAGGCTCACGGCCTGTCGCTTCCTCCGGGTTACCAAGCGAATCCCCAGATCCAGTCGTACTTTCAGCGCATGTCCCCTTCTAAGTCAGAGGTATTGTCGTCCTCCATCTCTCGCACAAGCCCCAGCACGCCGGCCCCGCCCCGGCGTAAGACGATGCCGGTGTTCCTTGTCATCGAGTTTGACAAAACTCAGATCGTTTTGGAGGCGTCCAGCGGGTCGCTCGAATCACCAGTCTGGAACACACTATCCAACTTTGACGTCTCGCGCGTTGAAACACTCGGGCTTCAGATCTACACGCGCATCCCCAACATGACTCCCTCTTCACCTGGATCAGGTTCCGTGTCTAAAGCCAGCGATAGTGCACTGAAGACTGGTCCCACGGGTAGCACCCGTCGCTACGAGGAGATTTTCCTTGGTGCCTGCAAGATTTCTGTCGACCCATCTAAGGTGTCTGGCGGCTCCACGCTATTCAATGGCTCTATCCCTCTGTCCGGTGGCTCAGGCAAACTAGACATTCGCATCGACTACCAGCCCAACAAAAACAAGCCACTCACCATCGATGATTTTGAGCTGCTGACTGTTGTCGGCAAGGGCTCGTTCGGCAAAGTCATGCAGGTGTGCAAGAAGGACACCAAGCAGATCTACGCTCTTAAGACTATTCGTAAGGCCCACATTGTATCCCGATCTGAGGTAAACCACACTCTCGCAGAACGCACAGTACTTGCTCAAATCGACAATCCGTTCATTGTCCCCCTGAAGTTCAGTTTCCAGTCTCCTGAGAAGCTATACTTTGTTTTGGCCTTTATCAACGGCGGTGAGCTGTTTCATCATTTGCAGCGCGAAGGCAAGTTCGACTTGAACCGCTCACGCTTTTACACTGCAGAACTGCTATGTGCTCTCGAATGCTTGCACGAGCACGACGTCATATATCGGGATCTGAAGCCCGAAAACATTCTGCTTGACTACACTGGCCACATTGCGCTGTGCGACTTTGGTCTGTGCAAGCTCAACATGGCGGGCCAAGAGCGTACCAACACGTTCTGTGGCACTCCAGAGTATCTTGCTCCTGAACTGCTGCTTGCACAAGGCTACACAAAAGTGGTCGACTGGTGGACACTTGGCGTCTTGTTTTATGAAATGCTGACTGGTTTGCCTCCGTTTTACGACGAAAACACAAACGACATGTACCGCAAGATTCTGCAAGAACCGCTGCGGTTCCCCGACGACATGGACCGCGAAGCGCGGTCCTTGCTGATTGGTCTGCTTGATAGAGACCCGCAAAAACGGTTGGGTATTAACGGTGCAGCCGAGATCAAGGCGCACCCGTTCTTTGCACAGATTGACTGGCAGCGATTGATGGCCAAAAAGTATGCGGCTCCCTTCAAACCCGCAGTCGAGAGTGCGGCGGACACTAGCAACTTTGATAAGGAGTTTACAAATGAGGTCCCTGCCGACTCTGTTGTTGACGACTACTTGTCAGAGAGTGTGCAGCAGCAGTTTGGTGGTTGGACCTACACGGGTGACTCGAAGCTGGCGTCATCAGTGAACGGCAGTAGCGCTAACAGATGGTAAAATAAAATAACGAGAAGAAGGAATGAACAGATTTTTTGGGGAATGATTCAAAGCATGAAGGAGTACGGAATCATCACAGCGTCACTACAGTGTGGATGTTGTAGAAATAAACAGAGGTTAAATTACATAAAAAATCACCAAAAAAAAAAATCAAGACCTTTTGTCCTTTACACCAAGCAGCTATAACCCGACGAGCATCTGATAGCTACGTAGTCATGCAGAAGCAAGTTAAGATCAAACAGGAGTCCAGTGAACGGGACCTCAAGGTGGAATCTAGAGGCTTTAACATGAAGGCGCTGTCGAGAGCGGAAGAAGAAACCTCGGGGGATGAGTCGAGTGGAGAACGGAACTCGCAGTACAGCGAAACGCACGCTGACGAGACGGGCTACAATGCGTTCCTGTTAAGTGATCCGAACTTTATGGTTGGCGTCAAATCTGATTGCGGCAGTGAAGATCAATGCGATTATGAAGACTACTTACATGAAAGAAGTCGTACCGGCAAGAAGAAAAGGAAGGAGGGTGTGCAGAGAGAATATGTCGGTGGGGCAAAACAAGTACAAACTGAGATCAAAGAAGAAGCTCAATCGAGCTCAGACCAGGAAGAGCAGGGTAGGTACTTGTCATTTGTGTTTACTGAAAATCTCCGCCTGGAGATTTATATTGTACCAAGCAGCGGCAGCAGCAGTGTGAAAAAACGGTATGGTCAATTGGCACCGACAGTCTTCTAGGACATTATAAGCGCAATGGGTCTTACGTCGTGGTTGCTGCTTACCATTATCTTCTTACATTAACGCTAACTGTCCATTTTTTTGTGCTTCTACGCGCATGCAGTTACCAGAGAGGACATCACAAGGATGTTGGCCAAGTTTTCGACGCGGGGCAAAAGAAATCTGTCAACATCGTCAATGCCGTACCCACTACAGGAAGAAGACGGGGAACCCATTGTCGCAGCCTTGAGCTCATCTGGGAAGCGGGACTTCAGCGCCATGTCCTATGACGAATGGGAAGCACATGGTCAAGTGCTGGCAAAGCGTGTCGAAGACTTTATTAGCAAGCTGCTTGCGTTCCGAAAGTAAGTAGAGAAAAATAAGTGATATATGCATCATCACCATGAACGCGATTAAGCCTCGCATTAGACATTACAAGAAAATATATATGGAACAAAAGAATGATCAAAATATAAAAAGAGGAAATAATTACTAAAACATGAAATTAGGGCCAAATCGGAAAAGATTCGCGAAATTGACCGACTTCTCGACCGCCAGGCAGAAGAGCTAGAGGCACAAAATGCTGCGTTGAAGAAGAACCTGGGCCGGTTCAAAGATCGCGCACAAGAGATTGTGCAGGAGCTAGAATAATGGCTATAGTCAGAAATAGAAAAGACTGGCGCTATAATGCAGGCGCCAATTACTGGAGCCAAAGCCCGGGGAATGCCCATTAGGAGAGATAAATAGGAAAAGAAACATAAAAAAGAAAAAATGAGCGTCTGGTTGAATCCTGCCGATCCCCGCTTGGTCACACGTTAGCTGTGGCAGCGGCCGCCTCGCTTTGGCGCCGGGTAAGATACCGATGTAGCGCAGCCTGACTCTCGGCATAGGTCGGAAGAATGTCAGCGGGTCCGTCGGAGCTTTCGGCAGACCAATCAGTAGTTGCAGACAATGAACTGCGGTCAATAGTCTCGTCGAGCGCCTCGCACACCTGCTGTTCAACCCAGAGGCTGAAAATAAGCCCAAGAAAGGACTTGGCCTTGACGGCACTGCTGAACCGCACACTACCGTTTATATGAGGAGCACGAGGCTGCCTTTGCCGATCTTTCACACGAGTTGTGTTGAGCTCGTCTTCATCATTTTCCGGGTTGGCCACAAACAAAAAGTGGTGCCGCGTCGGCGCGGTCTCAATGACATTCATGGAGATGAGGTCGGCAATAATTATGTCGACTTCGCCGTGTCGTGGGGCTGGCGTAAGAGTTGTTGCTGGTATATCTGTTGGATTAGAAGTCCTAGTGCTTTTCTTGTACCTGCTGCCTTCCAGTGGGGGGCAGTTTGCTGGCGGACTGCTCGCAAGACAGACGGCGCTGTCTGCTGGTCGCCGGGGGCTACTGCTAGCGTCTCTGAAAATAATGCTTCTGCTGCTGAGGCTCGGGTGCGGGATGAATATTAATCGCTCGCTGGTCACATACACGACACCTTTGTCAGTGGCATCGCCGACTGTGGTTCGTTTGTTGGTAAAGGCCTGGATTAAAACCTCATTGGGATGCAGGATAGGCTCGGGGGCCGCATGCTCCGTGTGCAAGTAGTAGGTAAGCGGTGGGGGTTGGGCGTCGCTGTGGTGGAGATTGTTGGCCTGGCGGCGGCGGAGCTGGCGCTTGTTGCTGTTGGATCGGCCCGGTATTCTGGGGTACCATTGGCTCCCGACGCCAGGCTTTTGATTACAGAAAAAGTTCATAGGCAGGAAGCGCTACAGGGAAGACGTTTAAAATTATAAAGATAAAAGAGTGTGCAAAGCAATCACCAGGGTTTCTGCGGCTTGTCAATGAGTTTGACAGTAAGTCGAGGATCAAGATGAGAAGTCTGGTAAATCTTTATCCGGGAAGGACCAGTAGTAATAAGATTAGGATCTTCAGATGCTTTTAAGATTAAGGAGAAAATGTTTATTTTTGTCTCCACAAAAGCAAAGAAAGCCTTTTACTCTTGACAAAAACTTTGAAAAAAAAAAAAATTAAAATGATAATAATAATAATAATCAAATTAAGCATCATTTAATGCCAGTTAACAATTCGCCGCTGTTATCCGCGTTTTCAGTATATTAAATCTTGTATTTGTATCGTCGCTATGGGCGCGACTATGGGCAGATACCTCTTGGCCAAGTAGTTTTAACGTAGCGGGGTTTTCATCGGTGTCGCGTTTCCCATTCGTTGAATTGCTTGCCTTGTAGTCGTCTCAATAAGGCTGCCGCGGTCATAGATCAGGTATCGTTAGTGTAGATTTAATTGGCAAACGCCTTACAAATGCTGCTCTCCTCAATTACAATCCACGGGTTCAATTCAGCCGGCCCTTTGTTTTCATTTAGTTCTGTAATAACACCCAACAATTTGGAGATTTTCTCTTCATTTCCAAGAGGAGACGCTGTTGTTTGGTGTCAGACATTCCTGGTCCAAATCAAAGTGTCAGACCAACATCAGCATCTTTATGGATGCTATTCGCGCAAGATCGGCTCAGCTGACTGGCTTACGAAGATGGATCCGAGAAATCGGGCTGGACCGCATATCCTGGTTTTTGCTTTTTTTAAAAAGAAAAAAATTACGCAGCTTAAATATCGATGTAAATTTTCTGCCACCCAAAAGACCTGGCTTTGGACATTATTAAAGTCAGTGTAGAGATGAAAAGGGACATGCCATCGAAGATATTAAGTTGGTAAGAAAACTCATTAACATGGATTGATGGCTGCTCTGGTAGCTAGTCTAGCTAGAGGGGTTTAGTGGTCACCATCTCCTTTAATTTCGGCACGCCCATCAGTAAAATCGATCTGATCGCGGGAGTTCGCGCTAAATGAATAATAATTATACATATTAGACCGCTGCTTTCAATAATAGAGGAAAATAAAAAATAAAAAAAAAACATTTTTTTTTTGAAACGAGTTCAGACGTTATCAATAACGATGGGTATTATCAACGACGCCTTTTGACTATCCACACACATGTGAGAAAGGGGTTATGCTCAGAACTCAAGGAGGTGAAATCAGAGCTTAGACAGACCAATCATTCTGACATTAGTCAATGGAAATCCTAGGATCTTGACATTACTAATGGCCTGACTGTCTGCTACTTATTTATGACACAATTTTCAATACTCAAGTGTATCGCAGCAACACGCATATTGAGGGTCCTTGCCACAGTTCTGACTTGAAATCACTCTGATGAGAAACTTGACCACTTTATGTGACCTACTGCTGTTCTATCCATGACGGCGCCCAGTATTCCGTTTCTAGTCCCTGTTCATCTACCCATAACATGCCTGCGCGCACCATCTCGTCAAGCACTGTCACAGCGCGTACAGGTTCCCATCCGAGATTGTCTCTCAACAACGAGACACTCACGTAGCCAAGGGCCTCACACCCAGCAAGGACGGCAGACTGGTCCGACGATAGCTCGCTCTGCACTGATCGGATATACCGCGTACCACCAATCTCAACAAGATCAAACCCCTTTCCCAGCACCGCAAGAGACCGCACTGCGCGCTCAATGTCGTCGTCACTCACGTCCACTGGTGGTGACGCACTTGCCAATCGCAGTTTTACCTCGCTCACGGTCAAAATTCCGCCGTTTGTGTCCTTTGTGATCCTGCTCTGCTCAATCACCTTGACTGCCACTTCAAAATAAAAGTCGTTCACATCACGGCCGAGGAGACTGGCCCACATTGATGATTTGCCTTTATTACTGCTGTTACTTTCGCGGCTGCTTGTTAGCGGGTCGACTCCAATATTCGCGCACATCTGCGCAAACTGAGAGCGAAATGCAGCATTGGTGCGAATCTCCTGGGCGTGTTCTACTGCAAAATAGGCAAGCGACGAGCGAAACACTTCCAACTGGTTCGCCAACTCGGAGGACTGCTTTTGGATCAGCATGCTGCTGAGATCCGAGTATTGCTGCGCGGAGCGCTCCCGATTTTCAAACGCCGCAATACCAACTTTTCTCATAATGTACGAAGGAGTAAGTATGAGTCTATGCCTTTAACTGCCCAATGGATCAAAAGCCGTTAAACGATGCAATGAAGGATGGAACTGGTTCTGGAAGGCAGGCAAAGCGAGAGAAAATCAGTGTAAGAGTTCCCACCGATAAGAGCCTAGTAGCAAATGCCCACGTGACATTTCCACCAAAAGAAAATTCCAAAAATGACTGATATTTCGACATTATCAGGCCGTCGATATCATTATTGGAAGAGTAAAATGCATCCCCTGAAGAACGCTTAAAATGATTATATTTTCCTTTTGCTTAAATGCTACATTTGAATGAGTCTATAAAACTAGCTGGGTGTTGTCAAAAAGACAATATCAAAAAATTAAAAAAAATGGACGACACCGGAATTGAACCGGGGACCTCTCACATGCTAAGCGAGT
>JAKUCA010000492.1:0-13518 GCA_030567025.1 Geotrichum europaeum | reverse complement strand
AATATTTGGGGGGAGTTTAACGTTGTCTAACTGTATTGAGCATGTGTTACGACTAAAAATAATTTTTTTTTTTGGACTTTATCTGCGTGATTATTTTGGCCAAAAAAAAAAAAAAAAAACGCCAAATGCGAAGATTTTAAGCAGTTTCAACAAGCTCAAAAAGCTTGCAGAGTTCTATTATAGAAAACGTCAAAATACATAAAGTCATATAATATTAAAGAATACCAAGGAATAACAAAAATAAACATTAGCCAACAACTGAAAAAAAATCATAAAAATAAGGACCATAAAAAAATAAAATGTTCTGCGTAAGGGTTGTCAATAAATAATGTAAGACAGTCATGTGGGCGAACGCGCCCTACCCGCCAGAAAAAGGCTGGACCCGGCCGTGGGAGAATGAAATCTATACTCTAGAGAAAAAACCAAAAGAAAAAAAAAAAAGCCCAGGCCGTGTACAAAAAGCGACCTTACAGCCGGATTCCGGAAACAATTTCTTTAACCAGTCTTTTCCAAGAGCTATTGCTACTGCTGGTGCTACCTGAGCTTGTACTGACGTTACCAGATTTACTGAACTGGAGACCGTAAAGTGAAAGTAAAGGAATGCGGACAATTGTTACTTCAAACTCATTACCACTGTTGGGTTGCTCGGAGGCTCCCACGGAGCATTGAAACGTGCAGCCGCCCTTATTGATAGGCTCAAAGGTTGTCAGTACCCCCTGTAAAGATTTTGCTTCCAGTACACGCACGAGCTCTGTGTGCAATAACGTGGCGGGTTTGTGAGTCTTGTACTGTACGGAGAAGAGGCCCTTTAGTGAGAGTGACTTGGGGGTCTCGGTCAACGTGCCAATCTCGTCCATACGACTGCGGCGCGGTGCAGCCGCCGGCGACCGCTGCGAGTCGCTTTTATTGCTGGGCACTGGGCTCTGGGGTGAAGCGGGTTTGCGTCCGCGCATGTGGTAGCGCCGCGGCGTGTTTGACTGACTGCCGCTGCGCTCAAGGCCACTATTGGCACTGCTGGGAGAGACCGCGGGGGGCCCTGCCAGCGGTGTCACGGGGACTTGAGTCGCGTGGCTTGAGGGGACATAACTTTGGCGGTGCACAGCTATCGCCATAGTGATGGGCATTTTCTTTTTCGAGGCACTGCCAGTGGTATTAAACCGCTTTAGGAATGATTTTGATGATGATGCCTGCTTTTTAGGTGAGGGCGGCGCTTGCTGCTGCTGCTGCGGTGTGACTTGCTTTTTGAGACTACTGCCACGCGCAAGGCTCGAGTTCCGTTGAATCGACGAGATGCGCCCCACCAGCGTCGTGTGACTCTTTTGGTGGAGATGATTCTTCTCCGACACGAGGTAGTACACTGACGTTAGGGCACTAATCTCCTGTTTCTCCAGCTTGGTCACTGCCACAAGATCGGCGAAAATCTGCTCTTCAGACCCAAAGCCAAGCGCCGACATTTCACGGATAACGGCCATGTCCAGTGGCAGTTCGATCGCCCGGCGCGGCGGAATGTGCGATTTGACCGGACTGGGAAACCCCAGGTTCATCCACTTGTGTGCCACAACTTCATTCATGGTCGCGCGGCGCCCAGGGTCAACTGTGAGCATACGGACCAGCAGGTTTTTACAATCTTCTGATAGCCATGGTGGATACTCAACTTGGCCTTGCTTGATTTTGGCCTGGAGAGCAGGGATGCTGCTTGGGTCATCAAAGGGCATGTGACCCACGACGAGCACGTAGATGACGACGCCAAAGCTCCACACGTCAACCGAGGGACCCTGATACGGCTGACCAGCCAGAAGCTCCGGTGCGGCAAAATAGAGGGACCCGCAGTGGGTATGCATGGGCTTGCCGCTGGTGTAAGTGCTAGCAAGACCAAAATCAATGATTTTTACCTCGCCGCTCGGTGTGAGCAAAATGTTGTCAATCTTGAGATCACGGTGTACAACACTGTTACCGTGGCAGTACTGGATGCCGGAAGCAATCATTCGGGCAATGGTGCGGGCATGGGGTTCGGTGAGTGGGCCTGATCGAGACACAAGATCAAAGAGCGTGCCGCCAGATACGTATTCGTAGCGCAGATAGTAGTGGTTGCCAGAGAGCTGCGATTCATAAAGCTTGATAATGTTGGGATGGGATGAGAGCAGACCAGAGAGCGTGGCCTCACGGCGAGTGCGCGTATCAGAGTCGGAGTTGGGGCAGTTTGGGTCGCGCGGGATAATTTTGACGGCAGAAAATTCAGAGGGGGAGTTGCGGTTGCGAGCAAGCACAACTTGGCCCATGCTACCTTTACCAAGAGTCTTGATAAGGTCCCAGTTGCCCAAAGACCGGCGGGGCAACTGTGTCGCGCGGTCGAGGCCGGGCGGTGTGACTGCTGTGTGATGGCGCTGCATTTGTGTGGCCATGATGAAGGCGAGGTTGTTTGTCAAGTTGTGGATAAAAAGTGCTATCACAGAATCTGGAGAAGGAGAAGAATATAAACAAGAAAATAAATAAATAAATAAATAAAAATAGAAAATAAATATAAACAAGGCCGAAAAAGAGCACCAGTATATATTCACTTGGTCTTGGTATTTAGTTTGGCGTATCCAATACCATTTGGATATATCAGAGGTCTGAGAAGTCTTTTTTTTTCAAGAATAATCAATCGGTGTTTTTTCTTTTCTTTTGTTGAAACTCTAAAAAAGAACTCACTAAACCTCATTCAGAATTTTGTAACCACCACAAATAAAAACTGAAAGTGAGCAGCTGAACACCCTGATTATCGAAGAAACCAATAGTTTGGGCTACAGTTAAGCATTTAAAACTCAACCTGTCACGATTGGTGACGGTTCTCGAAGCCAAGGTGGAATTTCCCTTCCCCGACAATACTTACCACTGCGCATCCTGTCATCATCAAAAATGAAAGAGGGTTTGTCTGGTTGGAGACATTTGAGCATCTTCTTCCTCCATGGTGTATGCAGGACCCAGCCACGCATTACCATATTTATGGCTCCATATCAGCGCAAAAGCTAGATGGCGACCAGCCATACACCAGCGCGGTCTCAACCGCAAAAGTGCGAACAAGAGAACTCATGTGCCTGAAGATTAGATTAATCATGAGTTTATCGAGTAGGGCTCACGGTGTGCTGCTTTGGTGCTACTGGGGGATTTGTGTTGGATGCTGACGGGGGGCGATCTTCTCTTTCTGGTGTGAAACGTTGCATTACCATGTGGTAGCACTCAGGGGAAAAAAAGCAGCCAAAAAAAAATAAATGATAATAATAATAATAATAATAATAATATGATAATAAAAAAGCAAAAGCCTTTTTAAAAGCCCAGGGCTGACATGATGAGGTAGCCAAGGGTAATAATCACCAAGTAGGCAAGTACACTTGCCGGTACACCGCGCGAGATAAAGTTACCAACCGTCAAGTACGGGCGGCCCACCTCGTCAGTCATACAAATGGCAGTAACATTGGGGAACCCTGATGTCGGGAGACCCATGGCAGCAGAACAAAGGAATGCTGCTGCCAGCACCAGCAAGCGGGGGTGGGGGTCCTCCATGCGAAGACCAATCGATTGCACCAACGGCAAAATAATCAATGCCGCCACCGTGTGCGACACAAATGTGGCCACCACCAGAATCATAATCCCAAAGACCGTCATGACACCATAAAGACCCATACCGTGGACAACATGCGCTTCAATACCATGGGCGACCGTGTTGAGCAACCCAGACGACGAAACCGCCTTGCCAAGGGAAATACCACCCATAGCCAGCGCAATAATTGTCCACAAAAAATTGTTGAAATCCTCAGCACTGAGCAAGCCGGTACCAAAAAAGACAACAATGGGGATAAGCGCCAGGACGCCCATCTCACCAACATAGGGCTCGAGCTGGTGAGAAAAGCACCAGGAAATAATGGTAAGTACTGTGACAACGCAGATAAATGCCTGATGAAAGGTAAACCTATCGTCCACCATGCGGATCGGCGCTGTGACCCGAAGACCCTTGCCCGGCTTGAACGTAAGAATGAGCAAACCCCAAATGAGCACAATCGAGATAACACTGACTGGGATCGAGACGGCAAACCATTGCACCCAAGACGGCGCTGGCTCCATGTTTTCAAGCGCAATAATATTCTGCGGACTAGCAATTGGTGATGCCATGCCACCAATATTCGAGGCAAGCGCAATACCCAACACAATAGCCTTGGCAAATGGGGATCCCTTGGGAATGGTTCGCAGGAGCGGCTGAGCAATCGAAAAACACAGGACAGGCGCAGCAACGTTACTGATCCACATACTAAGGAACGCCGCAACAAACATGAGCGTTAATAGCACAACCTTGGGGTTTGTGCCGGCGCGACTTAAAATGCCCGTAGCAAGCATCTTGGCAATATGAAACTTGGAGAGTGCAGCTGCGAGCGTAAAGCCACCAAGCAAAAGCATAATGACCGAAGACCACATTTGCGAGAAAATATACTTGGATGCATCGGGTGCTGTCATTGGCTGGCCGGTCTCATCGCAGGGGATGTGCAGGGCAATGACTAAAAAGGGCACGAGCAAGGACGTGGTAAAAAGAGGCATAGCCTCAGTAGCCCAGAGCATCGATGCCGCAATGACGACCGCGAGACAGCGGTTTTGTTCAACCGACTCAAGGATTGGCAGGCAAAGGAGTACCACAAACACGGCCGCAATTGCAGCGACTTTGATTGCAGCCGTACTGACCAAAAACGCTGGCACCGACACACCCCAAATTGTGACAAACTCTGGCGCCACAATATCAGCCTCGCCCTGAAGCTTGACGGCACGACCGCTCGCACCAACCGCGGCAGCATGTGCCTTGCGCTCCATACCAATCATGTCGCGCCATACCGTATTACGTTCCCAAACAATGTGTTCGCGCAGATGCAGGCGTAGCTCAGTCTTTGCCAATTCAGTATCATTGTCTGTAGCAATCTTGGAGTAAAGTTCGATTGCTTCATTAACCTTTTGATCAAGCAAACTTTCCGTCTCCTTGGAAAATACATAAGTTTTGGAAAGCGTGTTTTCAAGGTACCGCGATCTCAGCTGGCAGTTGAGCGTCTTGTCAAACTTTTTCAGACCCTTGGAGAAACCGGTCTTGTTGAGCTGGGCATAAGAGCGCAATTCACAGAGGGAAACGTACAAATTGACGGCGCGCTTTTTAATGGTGATGAGAAGATCGCTGAGAATAGCAAAGCCGGGAACAGAGAGCGTTGCGGCATCAGCTACAGAGTGCGAGCGGTGGTGGTTCGAAGGCCCGTCCGAGCTCAAATTTCTCACTCTATAGGGCTCCGGGTGAAAGTCCACAGAGGTTCTGCGGTGCGGCAATTCAGTGTTGGGATCATCATCGTCATCATCATCAGAGTCGCTATTGTTTTGTTGGGATCGACCGGGAATCCTATTATCGGCAGATTGGAAATTGCCAGTGTAGTTGGCAGGGAACAGATATGCGTCTGCAGACGAGCGTCGGCGCTGCTCGCGACCGGCCTCAGTCTCAGCCTGGACAATATAGCTGTCATAGTCCTTTATGAGCTGATCGAATTCCTTGAATAGCTTAGCTTCCATTTCGGTGTAGAAAACATCAATCTTTTGCAGCTCAGAGTTGAGCTTTTGCTCGAAAACCGCAACGGGATCCTGATAGTGTTCAGCAATAAGGGCAGCTTCTTCACTGTCAGAAATACCCTGAAGACGGCTAACCGAGCTCTGCTCAAGAGAGTAGATGATCTTCTTGAGACCAGAATAGTCGATGTACTTGGAGGTCCACTCTGGAACCGCATTAAACTGGAGGGAGTGGTTGAACTTCATTTTTCTGCGATGGTTTGAGAGGTCTTGAAGGGGGATGTTTTCACCTTCTTGGCTGTTCAAAGCACGCGAAGAAATAGACGTGAAGGACAAAATGAAGGATGGAAGAGACAGAGAAAGGTAAAAAAAGGGAAGCGGGCAATATTTATATAAATTTGGCCGACGGACTGGTAAATTTGGAGGCACCAGAAAAAAAAAAAAAAAAAACGTAAAAAAAGCTCTTTATTTTTTGCCAGTCCTAAATTGGTTTTTAAAGGAAAAAAAAAAAACGAAAGAAAAAAAAAAAAAAAAAAAAAAATAGAAAAAACAGAGTCAATAATGATCCCAATAATAATGAAAAAAAAAAGAGGAACAAGTTTAACACGAATCACCCCCTTTGGTCATTGAATCATGTACCCGGACTCCATGATTTGAAAACAGAGTACTCATTTTAACATGACTGGCTTGACCCGACTTTTCATTAAAAATGCGGCAACCAAACCGGGCCGCGTGCGGCGGCGTATAAAGATGTAAAGATACAGCGCGCATTGTCGGGTCCGGGTTGGTCATACGATGGAGCCCAAGCGTGTCGGCCATGTAGGCCACATCGCCCTCGTGCAGGGTTGTTTCCTTGCGGACGTGCATTGCGTGGCCCTCGCTGCTGCTGCTACTACTACTACTCGCCGCTGGCTCCGGCCAGTCATAAAGCGTTTCAACCAACCGGCCTTGCAAAATCTTCATAACACAA
This sequence comes from Geotrichum europaeum, assembly GCA_030567025.1. Classification (NCBI taxonomy): domain Eukaryota; kingdom Fungi; phylum Ascomycota; class Dipodascomycetes; order Dipodascales; family Dipodascaceae; genus Geotrichum; species Geotrichum europaeum. The sequence goes on along the minus strand of JAKUCA010000492.1, from coordinate 6,983 downwards.
TGCGCATTAGCATGGTCATGAATTAAAGAACCTTTCCCCGGGTTCCACACCAAAACGAGCAAATTGGCCTTGGCATTACACTCGTCGACGCCATTGCGGGTATAGCCCCGGGATGGATCTGCCAGCGCATAGCGGCCCCACGCCGCGGTGTCAGTGCCAGCATCATATGCACGCAAAAGCGCCATGATCGCGGCCACGTCAACCTCGGCTGCATCAAGCCCCGAACTGGGGCCTAGAATGGCGCGGATGCCAGCCACCACATCGGCAAAGGAAAGCGGGTCTTGTGGGTTAATAGCAAAGTTGTAGGTAGCCGCAGTGGGGGGCTCGTAGGGCGCGGGGGTCTGGGGAAAGGCAGCCGTACTGCTATTACTGGAAAGTAACGTTGGGGGAGACATTTGTAGTAATGACTAATGCCCTCGGGCGGGGCTTAGTTAGTCAATCAGAACATGAATAGCACAAAGCATAATATTAAGTGTAACGAGAGAGAAAAAAATAAATAAAACTGTGTGTATCACAAGTGCAACAAACGTTACTTACCTTGGGAAAATGCTAAATGCTAAAGAAATGAGGCTTGTTAAAATGGAATGGACTGTGTGTGGCGTTGTATAATGATAATACGTGGTGGCGACAATTTGTGTGTTGACAAAAGAAAGAGAGAGGGGGGCAGTGGCTCAAATGATGAAAGCACGAGAAATTGCGCAATTCCTCGTGAGTTTATATATTTGAGAAAATAGCCCTTACCCTTAGAGCTACAATAGTACCAGGCAATGTACGAACCAAACAAAAAAGCAAAAGACAAACACCCAGTGTGGTTATGAGCAGTCACCTGAAAATCCCACCGGGCTTTGCAGAGATAAAAAAAGAAAACACCACGTTGTGTGGATCAACCGTAGTGGTGGTTGTTGTGGTTATGATGTTGATAAAACAAAACGTTGCAACAGCAACAAGTACAAAAAAAAAAAATAGAAGATAAAAATTCTTTTTGTAAATAAATAAATCAATAAAAAAGAGTGATTTATATATATATTTACATCTTACCTTCTCACTTGTTACAATCCTCGAAGCAAGAAAAAAAAAAAAAATTTCAATTGGATGAAACTGCTTCTCGAGTTTGTCCAGTGACTGGGTGGCGAAGCAACGGAATTGAGGCTGTAGTTGAGTGAATTTCACGTGCACTGACAAGCCACAATTATCTTTGTTTATGTAAACATTATGTATAATTATATAATAAAAATATCAAAGCATTTGATAAGTTAATGAAGCTTGCGGAAATATGCGGCTATAGAAGGTATTTTTAATTTTTGCAATTTTTTGTGTTTTCCTGGTGAGATTTTGTTAGTTTGTGCGGTAATTAAATCGACGTTTGATAACACTTGTAGAAGAGATGCTGATCCCCACTTTCATTTTTTTTTTTCGGCAAGAAAGATATCATCTTCAAACGGTGTTCTAATACTAAGATAAACATACACACACAAAAAGTATGCCACAATCCGGAGTAAGCGATATTTGATATTACATAAATTGCAACTAATGGTGGTGATATGCTCTTTTGTATTGACCAAAAAAAAAAAAAAGTATGATAAAATACAAACTAATCACACACGACTATAGGTTGATCAAACAGTCTCAGTTCACCTAGTCCTTTTTTTTTTTTTAAAAAACCTGTTTGTTCACTAGTAAATGCATCTTTAGCTCTGCCTCCTCCCTCAATTGCACTTTTTTTTTGTTTTGTTTAACCAGGCATCTAACCACCACCACCACCACCACCACCATTTTTATGGTTTTGGATTACTGCCCCTGATTAAAATGAGCATTGTTTGTGCATATATGTGTGAAATGGTGACTCAATCGGGGAAACATTTGTTGTTGTTATATAGTCCACACAAAAACAAAAAACAATGTCCAGTCTTAGAATTAAAAAAAAAAAAACATGATTTGGTGTTTGCCTACAGTTAAACATGAGACTACAAAAAAAATGTTATTGTGAGTCTATGAAAAAAAAAAAAAAAGCGCGTAAAAAGATCATTAATCACTGCAAAAATACTGATATAATGCCCAGTCATCACCATGACCTCAACGACCTTATCATCCAAAAAAAAAAGTGTCATCTTTGACAGTCAAACGGTAGAAATGTCTAGTCATACCATACTTTATACCATGGTCGATATCCCTTCTGTACAGTCATTTGTACCATCTATCATTTAATATCGGCCATTTATATATTATAAACTTTCAGGGGGAAGGGGGTTCAATTCGCGGGTCCCGAACGGCTACAACGGGACACCTCACCAAAAAAAAAAAAACATTATAAAAAACATTAAATCAATCATGATTATTGGGCCCTATTATCAACTCAAAAAATACAATAATAATAATAATAATAAAATGACAACTTGGAACAAAACCTTACCTAAGGCGTCCCAATAGTTTATTTCAAACTAACAACTATCGTGGTTTTTGTATCAACATTATTGATTTTGCTTAAAGCCAAAGAAAATACTCTTCTGCTCAGATACAGAAATGATAAAGTCCAATGCACTATTTAAAAAAAAAAAAAAAGATTGTGTCAGGTTGTATTGGCTGCTTAGTGATCTATCAAGTTTGATTATTTGAATGACATCATTTTTTTTTTTTTTTTCGATGACCGCTGTCAGCACAGAAGCAACCAGTGTCAAGCATGGAACATGATTTTTGGCCAGCCGCGTAACTATTGTAAAATTAATTAATTATTTTATTCATTATTATTAAATTATTTTTATTAAATTTATTTTTTATTACCATGGTTAAAGCTATTGCTCGATCGTGACTAAGATCGATTTCTAAGCCAGTAGTTACCTGTTTTTGTTAGATATCTTGGCCCTTTGTTGTAAAAGTTTTTCATATTTATTTTCATATTCATTTTCATATTTATTTTCATATTTATTTTCATGTTTATTTTCATGTTTATTTTCATGTTTATTTTCATATTCATTATTGTTTTATTATTATTATTATTTTTATTATCATCACTTTGGCCGCCCAGGGCCAAAGTACAAACGAGCCCTTTTCAATTCTCAGAAACAAATTGCAGCATTTTACAACCAGTTAGCAACCGTCTTAGCCCACATGTGCTTTTTTTTATTTTATTTATTTATCCAAAGGAGTCTTCTATCCTTTGCAATTATCAGTTGTTGATATGCTCTAGGTGATCTTTAAACCAAAAGGCAAATGCGCTTACCTCTGACATTTTCATTGTGCTGATTGAGCAAGTGATCACGAGAGCAGCCGATGAGGGCTGTCAAAAGTCAAGGCGCCTTTTTGATGTTTAAATCGGTCTTAGCTTTTGCTACATGCCAATCAAATAATAATTAATATCATCAATATAATTGAAATTTGGATTATTTTTATTTTTTTCATTTTGGTCTTGTTCGTTTTCCATGCATTGAAAAAATGTTTCTTTTAAAACTTTTTTCTCTCTTCCCTCCCACATTTATCTTTTACCCTTTCATTTCTCTACTCTTTTTTTTACCTTGTACAAACCATGCCTGAACAAGTCCCCGATAACGAACAAGCAATCCTCAAGGCCCTGCTGGACATTCGGTCTCAGCTACTTGCCATTAAGAAAAACCGCTCTTCCTACATCAAGTCCGACGAAATCACAGCGCTATACGAAGCCCTCATCCCCCACATAGCCGAAATCAACCGTATCCGCACGGGGCCCTCGCTTGAAAATGAGCAGAATCGCCTTGACGTGGTTCTTGATGATGTTTTTCACCTCATTTCGCTTGGGTTTATGACGCTTGGTAAAAACCACATGGCCCCCGCCACTTTTGCCTCGCTCAGCACCGTCCACTGCCTTTTGCTCCACCTTAAGGAATCGCAGGTTTACTCTGATAATGACACCAAGCCCATAAAAAAGCGGCTAGAGGAGCTCAAGGCCATTATCAAGGCCGATATTGACTCTGTTCCTGCTGAGATTCTCCCGCTCATTCAGAAGAAGGTTGAGATCTGCGACAAAACGTTGCGCGAGGTGGAGGAGTCGATGGAGATGGTGGCCCCGGGTCTCACTGACATATTTAATCGGCTTTTGGCCATAAAGCGCGAGATCTTGTCAATTGGCGCTCATGATACAGAGTCTTATGACCACATTCACGACGAGCTCATGCACATTGAGACTGAGCGCGTCGACGGTGAGTTTGTCTCACACGACGGCAATCATGAGGGCCAGGCGCTGCTCAACGGTCTGCTCGAGGAGTGCCACAATCTACTTGAGGACTTTTCTGCCTCTTCAATTAGCACCAGCCTGCCACAAGGCGCGATACAAGAAAGCTACACCGAGTTGATTGAGATGAAACACTCGCTCGAGACACTACTAATTACTAAACGCTGGGCGCTGCGTGAGACAGACTTGTTTGTATACCAAAAGCGCCTAAATTCTACTGACAAGGTGACCCAGGGCGACGAGTTTAAAGCCGCTTCGAGCAAAGTGCAGGCCATTGTGCTTTACCTGCTACGCCGGTGCTATGCGATTTTGTACAAACTGCTCGAGTCAAGTGAGCCCATTTCTGAGTCGCTTGTGCCGATCCACAATAATTTAAAGACGGTGCGCCGGTGTTTGCTGGAGGTCCAGCGCGTTGGCGGCATCTCGTCGCCACGTGAGCTCTACCCTTACCAAATGAAGCTGGCGTCAATAGACAACTTGCGCGAGGACGGCAAGTTCATTGTAGATGGCACCATTCCCGAGGGCCAGGGAATGTTAAATGCCCTACTGGCAGAGTGTTTTGATATTTGCCAGGAACTCAAGGCTGAAATGCATTAGAGTGGTTTATATATAAATTATGTGTGTGTGTGTATTTTTTTTTTTTTGTACTTTTGATATATCACTATTATTTCCATTTATATCACTCTTGATAAATCCTAGGATTTTTCTGGTGACCCCGGGTCTCTTATCAGCATAAATGACAAATCGAGCATTTGCAGAGACAAGTGTTTTTTTTTTGAATTTAATCGGTGACTCTTTTCAGCCCCAGCGCCAAAATTTCCAAAAACACACACAAAAAAAAAAAAACCCTCGAAAACAAGCTGAAAAATTTTGTATTTTAAAAATCGTTAACTTTCCTCTATTGATCTCGAAAATTTTTTTTTTTTTTAGTTTTTTTTTTCCTCTTTCCTTTCCATCACTTTCACCTTTTTCTATATCCCTCCCCCCACCCATACACAACTAAATATGTGCGGTATTTGCGCCTTCTTTAGACAGCCTGATGTTCAGGAGTTCAAGTCTCACGGCTTGGAGCTCTCCAAGAGAATTCGTCACAGAGGCCCCGATTGGAGCGGTAACACCATCATCAACAGCACCGTCCTGTTCCACGAGCGCCTGAGTATTGTTGGCGTCGACTCTGGTGCCCAGCCCATCACCAACCAAGACGAGACTATTGCGCTGGCCGTCAATGGTGAGATCTACAACCACAGACTGCTGAGAAAGGATTTTGGCGAATACCCCTTTAAGACTCACTCGGACTGTGAGCCAATCATTCCTCTGTATCAAAAGTACGATATCGATGCGCCCAAGCACCTCGACGGTATGTTTGCTTTTGTTCTTTACGACGCCAAGAAGGACCGTGTCATTGCTGCCAGAGACCCCATCGGTATCACCACCCTCTACATGGGCCGCTCGAAGAAGAACCCCCAGACTAGAGCTTTTGCCAGTGAGCTCAAGTGTCTGGTCGACGACTGCGACGATATCACCGCCTTCCCCCCCGGCCACGTCTACGACAGTGAAACCGATAAGGCCACCAGATACTTTGAGCCTACTTGGTGGGATGAGAACAAGATTGCTTCTACTCCCATTGATTACAAGCTGATTAGAGAGACACTTGAAAAGTCTGTGCGTAAGAGACTCATGTCCGAGGTCCCCTACGGTGTTTTGCTTTCCGGTGGTCTTGACTCTTCTTTGATTGCTGCTATTGCTTCTCGTGAGACCAACAGGGCTCTCCCCGAAAACTCCGTTAACCACGATCTTGCCGGTATCGATGAGTCTGGCAAGCTTGTCAACACCTCCGGTTCCAGATTACACTCCTTTGCCGTGGGTCTGCCGGGTGCCCCTGATCTCAAGGCCGCCAAGAAGGTTGCTGAGTACATTGGTACCATCCACCATGAGCACACTTTTACCCTGCAGGAGGGTTTGGATGCGCTTAAGGACGTTATCTGGCATTTGGAGACCTTTGATGTCACCACCATCAGAGCTTCTACTCCGATGTACCTCCTGAGTAGAAAGATCAAGGCCCAGGGTGTCAAGATGGTTCTCTCTGGTGAGGGTTCTGATGAGATCTTTGGTGGCTACCTTTACTTTGGTGCTGCTCCTAACGCCGCTGACTTCCACACTGAGTGTGTCAAGCGGGTTAAGAACTTGCACTACGCCGACTGCTTGCGTGCCAACAAGTCGACCATGGCCTGGGGTCTTGAGGCTCGTGTGCCCTTCTTGGATAAGGAGTTCCTTGAGGTCTGCCTCAACATTGATCCCAAGGAGAAGATTATTTCTAAGGAGCGCATTGAAAAGTACATTTTGCGTAAGGCATTTGACACGAAGGAGGAACCTTACCTTCCCGACGAGATCCTGTGGCGTCAAAAGGAGCAATTCTCCGATGGTGTTGGTTACTCTTGGATTGATGGTCTTAAGGATACCGCCGAGGCGACCATTTCCGACGAGCAATTCAAGATCCACAAGCCCGAGTGGGGCACCGACATCCCCACGACCAAGGAGGCCTACTGGTACCGATGCATGTTTGATGACTTGTTCCCCCAACCCGCGGCTGCCACCACCGTCATGAGATGGATCCCCAAGGCTGACTGGGGTTGTGCCGAGGACCCCTCTGGCAGATATGTCCAATCGCACGAAGCCCACGTTGAAAACTAGATTTTTTTTTTATTATCAAAAAAATAATTTTTTTTTTTTTTTTTTATTAAAATAAAATCAATAATAAATGTCTTGTGTATATATTATCGTC
>JAKUCA010000491.1:0-13573 GCA_030567025.1 Geotrichum europaeum | reverse complement strand
GTTCAAGCTTATCAACATATTTGTTTATTATTATTTTAAGCATGCTCTCTTTATTATGAGATAGACTGGTGATCCCTCGCAGTACTAGAGTTCCCTTCGACTCAATTATATTTCATGTCCGCCATATTGGCCTAAAGTCTAGACAAGTTATCTTCCACTAGGCATACTCAACCCAGCTAGCTTTAAGAATTAAGGATGACTACATGATTTTCAAGTTATGAGATGAGGTTTTCATGTCTCCTCTTTTTACTCACTTGATTTCAAGTTAGGACATCGTCAGGAGGGGTCATTTCTGAATTACAACAAGTTGATCATGAAATAGTTTTGATGCAATGGTTATCCAGACATTAAGTGCAGTTTGAGATGTTTGTTTTTCTTGATTTACCGTGAAGATCATTGAATACTCTAAAAGTATGCAATAGAAACATCTAGATACTCATCTCACTAAAGTTTTTTTCTTTTTTTTATTTTATTTTATTTTTTATTTTTTTTTTTTTAAAAAAACAATATTCTTTGATAGTCTTAAATGCTGATTGCTTTTATTTTGAGACGTTGACAATATAGGGTTAGGTTAAATTTCTTCCCAGCTGAAATTTTTCTTCCTTCTTCCCAACATCTACACGCACGTTCAAAAATCATAGACTTGACATCTCCAGCACCGACACACAGGTACGACCACCATAAAAAAAAAAAAAAAAACCCAGCATGCCATCATTATCACCCGCCGAACTGTCATACCTCCGGACATCACTGGAAAGTACCCCGCCAGTCAGACCAGATTCTAGGGCTGTAACCCAGTTTCGACCGCTGCAGGCCTCTACCAATTTTCTGCCGACGACGAATGGATCTGCGAGAGTGCGCACAGCGGACGGATCAGAATGCATTGTTGGTGTCAAAGCCAAAGTTATTCAACTTGACTCTAACAGTATTAAGGATAACAACAGTTACCCCATTGAAAAACTTGTGGCTGTCGACGTTGATATTGCGGGTCTGCGTGACGATCATATTGGTGCTACCCTGATCTCCTCCACGCTGCAACAGATGCTGGTAAACTCACAGATTTTAAACAACGGAAACCGGCTCAAGCTGACTTCAAAGTTTGCATTTAAGCTTCACATTGATGCACTTGTTATGTCGCATAGTGCGTCGAACCCCCTCAACTTGCTATCATTAACTATTTACCTCGCCCTCATGTCGACCAAGCTGCCCAAGCTGATTTCCTCAACCGATGACAGCGCGGCGGAAGAGATTCCTGTGTTTGACGATGACTGGGACAATGCTATTCCCCTTACAAACTCTCGAACTAGCGACAACCTGTACTATAAGCCGCCTCTTTTATTTATTTTTGCAGTGGTTGGAGAAAACCTACTGATTGACCCTTCCAAAGACGAGGAAATTGTGTCTGAGGGTGGTGTTTTGATGGGCTGGGAAAACGGCAAGATTACCGCGCCATTGCGGTTTGTCGAGCTGAGTACTGGCAGATCGAAGGGTATCAAACCCCAAATGCTCAGTAAAGCCTATAAGCTGGCGTTAGAGGCCGGAAACGATGTATCTGAATCTTTGGATCTTATTGCAAAGCTTGATAAAGAGGACGAGCTTGAATACGGTCCTCCGTCTATGTTTTAATATAAAAGTACGTGTCTTCTAAATTTATTTCATTTAATTTATCAATGTTAAGGAAACGCCAAGTTATTTATAATAAACTATTAACAATGTTGAACAGAGTATGAATGGACCAAAACGGCTGTAGCAGTCTGGATATTCATAGATCTAATAACTCCAACTTGCTTGATCTCAACACAAAAGTCAAGCTCAGCCAAGTACTCACCAGGGATTCCCTCGCGTTCTTTGCCTAACAAAACAAGAGATTTTCTGGGAAATTTTAAGTCTGCGTTCAGTTCGACACTTTTGTCGGTTTGCTCGAGACCAATGAGTGTGTATCCTTCTCTCTTCTTTTGCAGCATGAAATCAATGATATCTGCCTGCTTGACTTCGATCATTGGCATCCAACGGTCAGCAGAAACAGCCACGTTCTTAAACTGTGGATGACGAGTAATAGAAATGTCATCTAGACATAACTGCTTGGCACCAAGAACGTCACACAGGCGGCAGATACCACCTAAATTAGGCGCTTTGTCAACCAAACTAGAAACAACAATCAGCTCTCCGCGTTTGATTTTATCACTATCACGACCATCTTCGCCTACTGTCATGTCATACACACTGTTCCAAGAAACACTCTTAACTTGTAACGGGGTAGACTCAGATGCAGGTTTTGAAGAAATCAATGTCGACTCCGCTTCACCAACCGACATATTATCAGGAATCCAATGGCGGTGGTTGATGTCGAGACCCATGGGTATTTCTAAATGCTCCTCATCTCTAATAAATAGTGCAAAGTCAAGCTGATCAATGTCTCCAAAGACTCTGTCAGACACCTTTCGAAGCACGCCACCACAAATACCGACAACTGTAAAGTCTCTTTCAATATCCCAAACACTATCATCGCCGCTGCGGTATTGCTTGTAGTTTTCAGATGTCTGTGCATGTTTGGTGACACCCTCTACCGCCAAAACTAGATCTTTAAGCATAACAGGAACAGGGGTCTGGTCACCATTAAAATTGTTAAACTCGTTGCTTAGAACACAAAGCATGGAAACAGCGAAGTGGCGAATACCAGCACGATTACTCGAGGCAAAAGGAATAACCTTCAAGATATAGTCGTAATAATATTGGGCCCAGCTGTCAATGTTGGCTGATCTCATCCGTCTTGCGACCATTAAACAAATCTTTTGATAAGATGAAAGTATCCGGGGAGACTCTTCAAAGTTACTCATCTTATCAAAAAGACTAGAAGTAAATCCACTTTCCAGTAACCGAAAAGTGAATCGTGAGATCAACCACTCGATTGAAGTCCTAACAACAGGAGAAGGTTCTGTGTACAAGGATGGGATAAAAGTTTCGGTCGTAAGAACATCGATCTTCTGCAAATCTCTTTCCAAAAACCTGCTGAGAACCAGCAAGACCTGGTATAAGCAAACTCTTTCCAATTCTTCCAAGCCATCGTTTCTTTTCACGGGTTCAAAAATGTGATAACGAGGAGAATTCAAGATAAAGTCAAAAAGATAGTTGGCGTACTCAACATCAGAAGGAACACTGGCTTTCAGGGAAGCAAAACTTAGAATAATATCAATTCGGCTCGATACTTCAATGCGACCATATTCTTCGGCATAAATTGTGGGGTTAATGTTGAGATCGTGTCTGTCAATGCTAAGCTGATCATGAAGAGCTCCAATAACATGCTCCAGTCGGAACAAATTATCGTTAATTTGAGCAAACGTGAAAATTGACACTGATATTCTACCAATCCACTTTGAAAAAAACGCTGGTTTGGACTTGTGGTAGTCGTAGACAATTTCTGATAATTTGGAAAGCAAACCGCGCCGGGCATAGCACAGCTGTATAAGTTCTTCAGCAATGGTCTCAAGAGCACCAGCGAGCTCAGAATCATCAACTGCGACTTTCAAAACATTTTGGTTAAACGCAAGATCAATGAAAGAAGTGTGAAGACTTCTCTCTGTAGCAATCAAACGGTCAGTGACAAGAGAGGCCCAGAAAGCTCTGACTAATGAGGTAAACATTTCAGTATGACGAGCAATTAAACTTGTGTTATCCTTCATTAAATCAAGCACCGTACGACAGATCTGATACCTGCATTGAGAAGTAACGGACTCAACTTGTGAAGCGAAGGTATCTAACAAAAGAACTGCATCGACGGTGCTGAATGATAACACGTTATAGAGCGCGCGGTAAGACTCTGACAATGCGTTGTTTTTAACAACATTTGAGGCCTTGGAGGGAGTTTTGGCAATTACAAGTTTGTTCAGGAATTCAATCAATTGCTCAGCAGAAATGGCCGAACGACCAAAAGAGTAGTCAGGCTGTTCAAGAATGATGTTAATCATAGAGATCTGACTGTACACATATTCGAGCTTGGCGTTATCAATGACATCAAGATTGTATAGACGGCTCCAGAGAGATGCAATAAACTCAGTATAGTCAGGAATAACTTCTGAAAATTTGAATAAATCTTTCTGAGATTCAGGAAGTTCGTTGAAAGAAGCTGAAATCTCAAGAAACTTTGATGGCTCAATGGTATCATTATCGAATATAGAAAAAGTTAAATCCTTTTGAAATCTCTTTTGAAGATCTGGAGATTCCTGGAAGAAACTAAGAGCAGAAGGAATACCAGATCGAGAATACTCAAGCAACTGAGAAAATGATAAATTTTCAAGGTCGCTCTGATCCGGTTGCGAACCCAGCGTGAAACTAAGATCAATATAGAGAGGAAGTAGTTCATATGATTTCTCTTCCAGAATAACAGCATGAAGAGCTTCAAACTCATCAATGTACTTTGTAGACTTGATGAACGTGACTACTTCTGCCGCGGATTCTAGGTACAGGTAAGACTGGTTGGAGGTGATATCTGCCAAAACAGAAAACCAAGACTTGAAAGGAACAATTTCGTCTGAGGTAGATAACAACAGTCTAAAATATAAGAAATAAATAGCCTTCTCGCGAAGCTTAGTCTCGGCAGTAGATGAAAAAAGAGACTTGACAAGTTCAAGCTCAGCCAAAGTTAGTACACGTCTATCCTTTAAGCCTCGTTCAATACCATACATAACGTATAGCCTAGCTGGGTCAAAAGAAAGACGGAGACCATACAAAAAAGACAAAAAATGATTGCAAGCAGCCCGGCTGGTATTGTCATCAAGGTATTGAAACAAAGAGGCGATGAAGTTGGATAACTGCTCGCCGTAGGGACAAATATCAATAGAAGGAGTTCCCTTTGATTTTTCAACCGTAAAAAGAGAAGCAGTCATCAAGTGCGGCAAAAGAATATCAGTCAAGAAAGAGAAACCAGTTGCATAAATTTCCATATCCTTAGTTGTCACTTGCATTGCCACATTGCCAATATACTTTTTCAAGGAGTCCATTGACGACTGTAAGCCAGCAGAAAGAAGACACCTTGCCCAACTCTTAGGAATCAAAGAATCCTGTCCAATGATTTTAATAAGATCAAAAGAGGAATCCTCAGCTTGGTGAAGAGACGTATCAATAGATATGATGTTTATCAATGTCGTGTAACGCTGCCATTCAAAAGTATACATGTCCTTCTCGCTAACCTTCCAAGTCATAAAATCAAAGTCCAGGTCATGGTCAATCTTTTGCAACGATTGGGAAAGAATGTAAAGAGTGTACTTTCTTATTTCGTAGGTTTTGTTCAAAACTCCATCTTGAAGATAACCCCAGTAGCTCTTGGTGTTAAAGAGATGCTGAAGCTTATCAGACGATCCACTAAGAACATTTCCTGAAATACAACGCAGCCAAAGAACGTAGCCGTTTTCAGGATCAACTCCTGAGTCGGGGTTGGTAAGACATGTGGCAATACATTCCCACCAGAGATCGAATAGGATAGGGTCAAGTTTTTCAAAGGACTTGACAATAGAACCCATAGTTTTTGAAGAGAATTTAGCAATATCAGGGTTTCTTGAACTGTGGCATATGAGTAATAGTTTCTGCAGGCTGGTGAGATCAGTTGAAGCCGAAAGTGTAGAAGTCGAGCTGACCTGGTAAAGCGTCTTCAAGTGAGAAATTGTAAGTTCCAAAATGTTTTCCTTAAGAGATTCATTATCGGCAGACGCAGGTCGAGAAATTTCATGATGAGTGATTCGTTTAAGCAAGGGCTGTTCTTCAATATAAAGATAAGTCTCCAAAATGTCGATAGAGTCCTTGAAAAATCCGGAGGCAAGGGAAGGGATTAGCTCGACAAGCAAAGCTGACTCTTCAACCGACTTGGGATCGTCAGTATTCCACAAGTTGACTTTGAGATACTGAGAAATAGATTCAGTAAGGTCCTACAGCATTTTGATTAGTATGAATGTCAATATCAGTCAGGGATCAAACATACCGGCCATTCTTCATTAGATGAGCCCATGACATCGGAAAGAGACTTGATGAGCTCCGCCGTTTGTGGCTTGTCAAAAGTCGAATTGAGAAGCTTGTCCCTCAGGAAACAAGCAATCGAGTATAGAGTTTTAGAGTCAAGTACATTAGCTATCAACCCAATGGAAGACATTTTTCTGGCATGATTTTGAATGGTATCGAAGGGGTGAGAAGGCAGGGATGAGTTAACATTAGAACGAATGGTAAGGATCCAAAAATTTTCATTAAGACTTAGAGCTTTTGACCTAAAAGAGAATAACTAGGTTATGTAAGGGATGCTCTACTGTCTAGATTTTTTCTAGCTTATTTTCCTTATCCAACCTTGATTCTTTTTCATACTGCCATCAATGGGTAATTATTTTGCTGTTACCAGGACGTAAAATAAAAGAACCCAGTGCCAGCCTATAGCGATGAGTAAAAGACAAGGTGATTATTTGGTTTGTGACAAGCTTTTGCCATTTAGAATGATGAATCAACTTTTTACTAACTCATACATTTTTACAGGAACGCGACGAGAGCCCCAAAGTCAGAGCAACAGTGGTATGTACAGTAGCTATTGTTTGAATCATCATATGAATATTGGCTAAGTTATTCTTGTTTTTAGGACGACAGGACAGTTAATGAAGTTGTTCGGCTGGCTCTGAGCGTCGAATATGCGCGTGCTGGATTACGCGTCAAGACCATCAAGGAGATCACTGACCTACGAACAACCAGCGAGATTGCCGCCGTCGTCACGGCTGCCAACGAAAAACTTATCAATATTTTTGGAATGAAGCTGGTACGCTTGCCTAAGATACTTAAGAAGGCAGACGCGGCAAAAGCTGCCAGTAAAGCCGTGCAAATAAAACAAGAATCACACACTCCCACTGACGCGCCCAAGAACTCCATGTTTTCTGCGGATTCTATCTATGTGCTACAAAACTGTCTCCCAGAAAAATACATTAAAGTTATCAGCAGCAACGCACCACACAACCGAGAAACTGGATACATGGGAGTAGTTGCAATAGTGGTGTCTCTAATAGCGTTCAGCGGTGGAATGCTCGAAGGCCAGGTGCTCACGAGATACTTGAACGCATTAAATCTGGAAGAAAAAATAAAATCGACATCTTTAATATCGCTGGAAAACACTTTCAAGCTTCTTGTGAAACACATGTATATTGAAAAAGAAGTCACGGTGGTGAATGCAGAGCGGAAGGGAATAGAATTTGTCAAATACACGCTGGGCAAACGCGCGCTTCGGGAGTTTACACAGGAGAGCCTGATAAAACTGTGCGAAATGATTATGAAGGACGAGTTTACCGAGATAACAGAAGATCAGGTGAAAGCCCAGTTGAAGCATACTGCACTCATGCCCGAGGACATGATTCCCCAGATTCCTGCGAGCGCGCCGTGAGTTTAGAGTTTTTGCAGCTATCGATTTGCCCTGCCCATCCTTTATCAAATATATATAGATATGTGTATATATAATATAGGAACAAGTGGCAATAATTAAATATGATTGAAAGGCTTGTTTGTTCATATTTCAGGTCGGAATAACTGTACGAGAGGGTAATCATCATCGGGCCCGGTCCTACGTGGCGAATGTCATACTCGTTTGGGCGAGTAGGGATAATAAAAAACACGATAGGTACGATCTGAAAGGTTGAAAAAACTAAAACGGTCAAGAAAATAAGGCAATTTTAAATTCATGCTGTTTCCGCTGTCTTTTTCTTGCCTTTGATTTCCTTTTTTTTTTTTTTTCTATTTCTTTCCTCCTTTTTCCTCTTCTATTCTTCTCTTTTTTCTTTTCTGAATATCACACTGCTTTCTTTCTTTTATCTTTAATCATGGGACAGTTAGATGTGCTTGATATTGCTGTTCTAGTAGTGATCCTTTTGGCTACGGGAGCATACTTCACTAAAGGTTCCCTGTGGGCCGTTGAAGAAAAGGAAGACAGATACAAAAACGGATTCGGCAATGAATCTTCGTCCCTCAGCGCTGATGCCAGAAACGTGGTCGCCGCACTGGAGGAAAACGGCAAGGACGTCATCATTTTTTACGGATCTCAGACCGGCACTGCTGAGGACTACGCTACCCGCATCTCTAAGGAGGCCTCTCAGAAGTATGGCCTTGCTACTATGACTGCTGATATTGAAGATTACGATTTTGAAAACCTCGATAAAATTCCTTCGGATAAGGTTATTGTGTTTGTCATGGCCACCTACGGTGAAGGTGAGCCCACTGACAACGCTGTTCAGTTCTGGGAATTTATCAACGACGATGACGTTGAGTTCTCCGAAGACTCTTCATTGAAGAACCTCAAATATGTTGTCTTTGGTCTTGGTAATAGCACTTACGAGCACTACAACTTTATTGGCAGATCACTCGATAAGAAGCTTCAGTCTCTCGGTGCCCATAGAATCGGTCCTTACGGTGAGGGTGATGATGGTGCTGGTTCAATGGAAGAAGATTATCTGGCCTGGAAGGAAGAACTTTTTCCTACTTGGCAAAAGGAAGAGGGCTTAGAGGAGCATGAGGCTGTATATGAGCCTGTCCTCGAGATTATTGTTTCTGAAGAGTCTGGCGATTCCGTTTTTCTTGGTGAATTTAACAAGGCTCAGCTTAAAGGTGTCGTCAAAGGTCCGTTCTCTGTGTCTAACCCTTATGCTGCTCCTGTGGCTGCTGCCCGTGAAATGTTTAACTCGCCTGACCGCAACTGTATCCATATGGAATTCGATCTTTCCGATAGTGGTCTCAAATATAACACTGGTGATCATCTTGCCCTTCTTGCTCAGAACTCTGATGCTGAAGTCACTAACTTTTTGAAGATTTTCGGTCTTGAGGACAAGAGAAACAGTGTTATCGATGTAAAGACCTTGGACTCTACTGCCAAAGTTCATTTCCCCACACCCACTACTTATGATGCCGTTATACGTTACCACCTGGAGATCAATGGTCCTGTCTCTCGTCAGCTTCTTTCTTCTATTGCTCCCTTTGCTCCCAGTGAGGATGCAAAGAAGACCGCTATGCGTCTTGGTTCTTCAAAAGATGAGTTTGCTTCTAAAATTGCCCAAAAGTATTACAATCTTGCTAAAGCTCTTGATGTTATTTCTGAGGGTGTTGCCTGGAAAAACGTTCCTTTTTCGTTTATCGTCGAATCTGTCAACCACCTGATCCCCCGTTACTACTCCATCTCGTCTTCTTCTAAGAAAACTCCTAGCACTATTTCTATTACTGCTGTTGTTGAGTCTATCCATGCCGACAAGGAAAGTGACTATGTGCTTAAGGGCGTTGCCACAAACTACATTTTGGATGTTAAAAATGGGTTGGATGGGAAAAGAAAAGCTGGTACTTACCAGATTGAAGGTCCCCGTAATTCTTTGGAAGGCAAGAAAATCCCAATGTTTGTTCGTCACTCCAACTTCAAGCTGCCTAGCAATCCTCAGAAGCCCATTATCATGATTGGTCCTGGTACTGGTGTTGCTCCTTTCAGAGCCTTTGTTCATGAAAGAGCCACCCTTGTTGCCAAGGGTACGCCTGTTGGCCCTGCATTATTGTTCTTTGGTTGCCGTTCGTCTAAGGAAGACTTTTTGTACGAAAAGGAATGGACTCAATATTCTAAGGATACGCCTGATGATCTTATTAAATACCTTGAGGATGAAGAACGTAGTCCCTTGACTGAGAGCTCGTTCTTGAAATTGGAAACAGCATTTTCGAGAGAGAATAATCAGAAGGTTTACGTCCAACACCGTCTCAAGGAACATGCTAAGTTGGTCAACAAGCTTTTGAAGAGTGGTGCATTTTTTTACGTGTGTGGTGATGCTCAAAGAATGGCTCGAGATGTCCAGTCCACGCTGATTGATATTATCAGTGAGCAGAGAAGCATATCTCGCAGCAAAGCTGAAGATGTTGTTAAGAACATGAGAACCCAGAACTTGTATCAGGAAGACGTGTGGTAAAAGGAGTTTAACTCTATGAAATGGAATAGTACACCTTATAGAAGTACTTTATAATATCTAATACAATTTCACATTTAAAAATGGAATCTTATGATCATAGCGAGATATTATTATGAGTGCGGCCACCTATGTTTTTTTTTTAAAAAAAAATGAAATTACTAGCGGATAGTTTGTGATATGAAACGTCGATTGTTGTAAAAAGACTTGTAATGGGCGCTGAGTGGATCATTCTTTTTCGAGGCTTGCTTACATAATTTTCCTAATTTTATTTATATCTAAGTTTTAAAGATAAACAAATTTCAACCTTGAATATCTAGTTGTTTAAAAAAAAAAAGGATATTGAAACTAGAGAGAGCCCAGAAGATCGGATATTTTATGCGTTTTTTGATATTTATCGGAGCAAAGTTGATAAAAATCTATTCTATTGTCCAATTAAACATGCTAAGAGTTTTTAATGAGGTATATTTAATGAAGTCTAGTCGCCGACTTCTAGGCGGCTTTCCGTTAATGGGTTTCTTACGCCAATAATTTGGACATTTGATATTGTAGATTCCAATGACTTTGTTTCTACGAGGCAATCTTTTAATTTGAGCTACTATATATGATTATATCTTAGCTATTTTTATGTCTTAATACAGGTACCGTGGTTAGTTTAAAGCCGATAAACAGTATGTACTTGCTTTATCGGTAAACTCCAATTTAATTAGTTAGCAGCCAGAAAAATGGTTTATTTAACGAAAATTTACCGTCATCGGAAACTTTCACTCTCTTGGTATGCGTTTAGAGCTTTTACTTATCTTTGTCGTTAAAATAAGTGTTTTAAAACTAAATGCCTTCTAATATCTTTACGGCATTCCAAATTTTTTATTTTGTGTAACTTACAGATATTACAAGCAGATCTTTTATTTAAAAAAAAATCTTACAAATACATTATTATGGTGTTGTTCTCTTTGTAAGAACACGAGATAATTAGATACTTGTTTTATTCACTTCGCATTTAATAATCCCTTATTCAAAATTTAACAAGTTCATTTTCATTAGAATAGTGCACTTTCAGGAAAAGAATCAATTAAAATTCGAGCCAGCTCTTTGACTATACATTTTAAAAAAAAAAGTTTTCAGCGAAACTCATTTTTATCATTTAATTACTTGCTATTGAGGCCTCGAAAATTCAAACACTCGTTGTTTGGAAGCTTTAGAAAAAATGAAATTCTAATCGCACATTTCAAAAATTACTGATCTACGTAAGTATACTGTAATTTTATTTATATGGATTTTATGATTCACATATTTATATTATTTACATAGCAGGTTGTGTTGTCACGTTTTTTTGAACACCGGCATATTGAATGCATATCCAAGTATAAATGTTTTTGAAGTCTGATTAAGACCACGTTTTTGTATACTTAATAATGAGTGATCAATCATTAGTTCTAACGACTGTTTTCCACTTCACAATTCTGACTCTTAGTCGAACATTTTTTGCTGGCTGCCTATAGGACAGCACTGAACACGTATCACTGACTTAAACAATAAGCCAGATGTCATAATATTTTTTATCGTTTGTTTCCGTTCATCTCAACGGTTGCCGTAAACTTAATCATCTCCAGCGTCTAAAAGTACACAGGAATTAGAGCCTGTGGTACATGCATGTACTATTTAGTACTAGCTAGGTACAATATTTTAAGCACTCTAATTATTACCGCTTTTAGTATAGTTAGAAAAACACGGCTCGCCTGGTTTTGCAGCTCTGTACATGAGCAGTTAAGGCGTAGTCAGAGGGCTTCAACCTCCAAGCGGGTCAGAGTTCTCTATAGCATCCAGTCAGTTAATAGCCTGGAAAACTACATTATATCTGGATCACGGACCATTTCGAAAGATTTCGTGACTTTGCCGTAAAAACTTGGAAATTTGTTACCGCCCACTTTTTAAAGATACCTGAATTTTGAGAAATGTACCCGGTTGCATAGGGCCACAGGACATGATTGGATGCTGTCTCCACTAACGTCACTTCAAGTTGACCCCCAATTTTAAAAAGAAAGTAGATTGATAGTGTTAGCGATCAAAGTGTCTTTAAAAAAAGGGGTATGTCTCGTGGAATCTTCAGATAAATTTTTGACAACTTTAAAAAGTATTACTTTCATGTCAAGTTGTTTGCCTAGTTCTTAACATTAATGTTTGGGGGTCCACAAGAATTTTTCTTGGAGGGGGAAGGTTCAATTGAAAGTACTTAAGGTTCAGAAATTGAAGAGGGATTACGTTGAAAGATAAGCGGACAGCTGGTATTAAATGCTTGTACTGTATATATATCATCTAGCTCACCGAAGTATATGAACGTCGCAAAAAGAAAAGAGAAACAGAGAAAAATCCAAGCTGTTTTTATTGAAGCCAATCAAACCGGCAGGTTGCACCTGAGCAATCTGCTGCTCTTCGATAACTCACTACAATAGTGTACTTATCTACAAGAGCATATGCAAAAGATATACTATGAAAAGTGTAAGTTCTAACCAGTTAAAACAAACGGCCCAGTCAGTGAACAACCATGATGATACTTACGGCTCACTCATACGCCAGCTACCGAATCTTACAAACAAGATACAGAGATGCGCAATATTGACATTTACGATCATATAGTATTCTGGAAATACAATATAGTGTTACGAGGTAATGGGCCCTTAGATAGATATACTAGATTAAGTCAGGCTAAGTTAGGCTCTTTTGCAACACATCATTTAATATTGAAGAAGTCTCTAAATTTCTGACTCTTTATTTTGACGAGCTAAAAGACTTGCATAACTTGACGGAACTGTAATCAATACCAGGCGGGCCTAATTAATTAATTACTTGTCTTGATGGCTAACTTTCCAACCACTTCGCTCAAAACAGATCCTTTTTGAAGCTGGAGCCTACCAAAAACTGAATTGGACTATTTACTCTGGAATTCCGTGTATTGCCAGATAAAACAATTATGTTAGGACTGACATTAAGCAATAAGCATTGAGCAACAAGCTCTCCTTTGCTAGAGTTTAAAACATCTATACTTCAGATTTGTTTGCCAAAGTGTTAGATGACTACAAGCCCGTGAATCTTTAGGAAATAATCAACTTTCCGTTAATATCTTTAGTCTACATGCTCCCTAGGAGGTTAGCTATTTGTTTGTCTAACTACAAAAAAAAAGAAGTTCCCATAGAAAACATTCAAAACTAGGCAACTTATTATACTTGCTATAAACTATTTAAGCTAGATTTTCATACTTTACTCTGACAATCTATTTAGATCAATAAAAGCTTATACAATATAGATAGGATAATTAGCTAAATCTTGAAGGAGTAGAAACCTTTGTACATATTTCACTTGATAAAATGCCCAGGTTGACCCCTCCTGACTCTGCGGTCGGAGCAGAAAAAGACGACAAAAACTCGAAGAAAGCCAAAAAAAAAGAAAAAATCAACAAAAAAAGAATCAGCAGGGAAAAGCATCATGATCAGGTTGTACCCCAATAAATCTCAGAAGGAAGACTTAAATAAATGGTTTGGGACAGCGAGGTGGACCTATAATCAAGTAGTAGCTTCACTACGTGCATCACCTCGGGATATTAGCAAATATGCTGTCGTGAAAGAGCTTCGAAA
>JAKUCA010000490.1:0-13587 GCA_030567025.1 Geotrichum europaeum | reverse complement strand
AAAAAAAAAAAAAAAAAAAAAAAAAAAAAAAAAAAAAAAAAAAAAAAAAAAAAAATAAAAAAAAAAAAAAAAAAAAAAAATTGGATTTAACAAATTCTCATTTTTTTTTTTTTTTTTTTTTTTTTTGTTATCGCCGTTACGTCGCTGGTAATATAGCAGTTGGGTTTATTAACAAATCTCCAGTGTGGTCAACTGTTTTTGGGAGGTTTGGATGGGCAAGCAGCTCCTTTTTTTTGTGTGATTATTACGAAACTGAAACAAATAACGCCTATAATAATCATGTATCGTTGAGTTGTTCAGCCCCAACTTGTCATTATTGCAACTTGTTTTTTTTTTTTTATCTTGCTTTTATCTACTACCATTGTTGTTTGTTTGGATTGTGATTCTGTTTTTTATTATTATTCATTTTTATTTTCCAATTTATCATCCATGTTTACCTCCCCAGAGCCCCTAGTGTGTCGAGATCATAGTATGACCACGCCATGGCTGCTGCTACCAATTAAAAATATATAATCCTAGCATCACTTTTCTCACACCATAAACACCACCCGCGGCACTTAGTATCGTCGGTTTGTATTTTGAAACTCATTGTAGCGGCCATTGCCATTATTGTTGTTGTAGCCACCCCTGTAGTTGTTGCTGTTGTTGTAGCCACCACGACCACTATTATTGTATCTACCATTATTGTTATAACCACCATTATTGTTATTGTAGCCTCCTCCATTATTGTAGCCGCCATTTCTATCCCCGCCACGACCGCGGTAGTTGCCACTGCTACCACGCTGGTTGTACCCGCCGCGCGAGCCGCCACTATAGTTATTGTTTCTATCGCCGCCGTAGCCGCGGTTGGTGTCATACTCGTCGGGGCCACGCTCCCGCTCGTAGGCAGAATTAGCGGCGGCGCCAGCACCAACAAAGTTTTCATAGGAACCCGGGTACCCGGGGGCCTTGTGCGAGCTTTCGGCTTTACGCTCGAGCACCTTGGTGTCGGCACCGTTGCGCCCGCGGTAGCCGGGCCGGTACGCATCGCGGCTGGCTAGCTTCTGCTCCTCAAACCGCGTCAGCACGCTTGCCGTCAGCTGCACGCCCGGCCGCAGCATACTCTTGTTTGGCACCGGCAACACGGGGTAGTCAAACCGCACCGAGAGGGCGCCGTTCTGCTCAATGTCGGGGAACCCGCCCGTGTTGAGAGGGTAGGCAAACGGCGCGCCCGGAACGCAGTTCATATCCTTGATAACCGTGCCGGCTAATCCCAGCGTCTTTTTGGCCACAACTGACAAGGAGGCAGGATCTGACTCCTCGGCGTCGCCATAAAACGTATGCGCAAGCTCCTTGTACATGACGTTGTGTGGACCAATGTACAAATACTCCTTTTGGTTCGTATTGCGCAGCGTTTCATCCGCGGTAAGCTCGTCATATTTACCCTGAACTGCTGTCAGCAGCCGCTTCTCATCAATAAAGGGGAGTAGCGGGATACCTTGCCACGCATTCTTCTTGCCGTTCATGTCAATCAAAAAGTCCTCTGGGTAAAAATCAACAATATCAGAGTCGGGATCCGACATGAGCGGGCGGAAGACCTTTGGCAGTGTGTGATTTGAGGCTACTGGCAAAACACTCATCAATTGTTCGTATGGTCGGAACGGCTCTCCGCGCTCAAACTTGATCTCGAAATCGCCAATGTCGACAAAATCGCCAGCAAATGGCGCATAGTGGTAAGGATAGTACCAGTTCCACGAAGCACAGCCTTGGTAGTAGTACTTGAGCACCCAGCACACGCCCTCAATGTACTTAAACACAAGGTCGCGACGCTTTGCGTGCACCTCCGACGAGGGGATGTTGAATTTGGCCCGGTAGTACCGCTCATTGTAGCCAGTCCGGCCCAAATCAATCTCTTCTGACTCCTCAGTGTCGCGCAGAGCAGGCTCCTCGGCCTTACGCTTTTTGAGATTTTCTTCTTCGTATGAGGCGTGAATGGCGTCAATGTTGAACATATCGTCAGATGATGACGCGGGTGTGTCTGCTGCTGACGAGTCAGACGGAGTTGCGCCGCCGTTAAGCAGCAGCGAGCGCAGCTGCTCCGCTGCACTTTTGTTCGCCATGTTAGCCATGTTGATAGCATTGCGGTTTTTGACAATGTCCGAATTGGACATGTGGGTGTTGCCAACACTTTCGCCAGAAGGTGTATACAATGGCATGTTTTCGAGAGGCTGGATCGGCGCCTTCTCACCGCGGTTTTTGCTAACAGCTGGCACGGCTCCCGCGGCCGCACGCTGCTCGGCATCGAGCGCAACGGCGCGGTCCTCCATGCTACGCACGGCTAAACGGTCACGATCCTCAATGCGCTGGCGCTTGTTGGCGGCGCGCTGCATGTCATCGCGGTATTTGCGCTCCAAACTGCGTTTTTCATCAAGCGCAAGCTTGCGGAGCACGACTTCAAGTCGCTTCAGATTCGCCTCACCGTCACAGGTCAGGTATCCGCCCATCTGCCCTAGCGAGTCCATCCAGATCTGGCGAAGCTTCTCGATACTATGGTCACGCACGTCCATGGACGGCAAATGCGGCAAGAAATCATTACCAACAAAAAAACACAAAAAGACCCAATCATCAATTGCGCGTTCAAGGTTCCAAGCAAACGGTAGCTGTTTGATGGTCAGCTCGGCCTCAAGGTACTGCCGCAGAATGTCAACGTGCAGCCAAATAAATGGTGTGAGCTCTTTGCTCCGAGCTGATTCTTCAACTTGCAGACGCGCCTGATCTTCACTTGTAAAACCAAAGTTGTTATTGTTGCGGTTGCCGCCGCGCGAGTTCTTGTCCTTGGCGTAGACGTCCTCTCTGAGGATGCGAAAGTGCGGCTCGTGCGTCGCGAGACCCAAGAAAATCAAATCAGCATCAAGACCATAAATGCAGTGCGAAGTGTTTGGATCGTAGGTGGGGTCCGCCCGCTGCGATCGGATGAACTCCATAATCTTATGCTCACCCTCACCCGGCACAGTAGCGTCGGAAATGATGACCTTGAGGTCCTTCCAGCCGGGGTCGTTATTAAGTTTATAAACCGTCCAGTAACGCAATGACTTGGCCAGCACCTTCATGAAGGGCGTACCGGGGGTAATGACGTTTGAGTCCCAGCGGCGCTTGCCCTTGAGCGCCTCGTCAATAACATGACCCTGGGCCTCGGCCTGCGCCAGCGCGACCTCGCGCGCCTCGTTCTCAATACGCGCGTCCTGCGCAGCGCGGAACCGACGCGACCGCTGTTGGTTCATTTTGGCGCGCGGCGCCACGCCGTCAACGGCGATCATAAGCACCTTGCGCGGGCGCGCCATGCTCAGCACGCGGTCAGTGTAGCGGAATACCTCGACCATCATCTCGTCCTCAGTCTCGGGCGCCGGCCGGCCCTCCGGGTGAGTACACGGATGTACAATACCGTTCATATCAAGGTACAAGTTGTCGAGCTCACCGTTGGGGTTCGGGTTACTGTAGTCGGCGGGGTACTCGACGCCGTCAATGAGCTTGGTGGGCTCTTCAATCACAGAAGAGATAATCTTGGGATATTTCTGAGAAATCCATCGGAAGAAAGCGGGGACACTTGGTAATAAGAAAGGTTAATACTAGCAATGACAACTCAAGGGTTAAACAAATACTTACCCCATAGTAATAACAGGTACAATATGGGTTGGTTTGGTGATTGACAGAGAGGGAGAAAGGAGAAATCGGAACTGAAATTTTGCAAGTTGGGATGTTAGCGCTGAGTCATGTTTGCCACCGTGATTAGCTAAGGGCGACTGCAATCGGGCCAGGAAATAAAAAAAATAAAAAATAAAAAAAATTGAAATAAACCTCCGGACAGGGCTCTACGTTGATTAGATGGATATTGCAAAAGTAACTGAGTGTGTAGAGTTTATAAACCTGTTCAAGTCTTGTTTGGTCACTAGAATGTGTAGTTCTAAATATTGTCAATCTGATAAGTTACATGCCAACTCAGTATATGAACGAAGCAAGGACATTTGACTATACTGAATTCCCAGAACAATGAAAGTAGTCTTTAGATATTCTTAGAAGTTATTACTGTTTTATTTTATTTTTTTTATATTCTATTATTGATCTTTGTGTTTTGGTTATGACTTGCTGTAGTTATAATCAACTCAATGAGAAACAAAAGTCCCCCATATAACAATCACCAATATAAGCACAAGTTACCGCCCGGCTCATTTCAATTATCATCACTGATTTTTTTTTTTAAAACTTGAAAATTTACAGCTCAAATTGCTACCATAAATCTCAGTTGTTATAATCTCAACAGATTATATTCGTCCAAGTTTACCTTTACCAAACAGTCAGTACGGTAAATCGTTTTTTTTTTTTTTAAAAAAAAAAAAAAAAAGGCTATACACGGCACCTACTCAGAGCTTTGCAAACGATAGTTGAGCTAAACGCGAACCTCATCGACACGCGCACGCTGAATCTCAATTGCAGGTGTAACCCACGTGCCGCAGCTACATTTGCCGCCGCGCCAGCTATAACTGCCGACTTTGGCAGCGCATTTGGGGCAACCAAGCTTGCCCTCAAGCAGACCCTTTTCAAGCTCTGGTCGCATCCACAGCACAGGTTCCATAAAGTACTGCATGCACTGGGCGGGTAGTGAAGAGGTGAAAAGCATGCCGTTGCGCGGCGCCATGTTGGTTGCGCCCGTGGCACTGGCCGGGCCGCCCTTCCGGTAGCCGTGGGCCGAGGCCACAGCGCTGGGGTCCGCGGGGGTGTGCAGAATGAACCCTGCCGAGGCGGCCAACGGCGTGCGGCACTTCTTGCAGCGCAGAATGCTGGCTGGGCGGCCCTCGGCTCCGGCCTCGCGCGAGATGGCCGAGACATAGCGCGGTGCCTCGGGCGGCATGCCGGCAGCAGCCTGCTGGCGCAGCACCCACTGTCGGTAGAGCGGGCGCGCTGGCGACGCATCGCAGCCCGAGCGCGCGTAGATTGTTAGCTGCTCGCGGAATGACTCGTTAGGCAGAGTCGAAAGCCCGCGTGCTGGGTTAATCTGCTCTGCTAGCAGGCGGTCCACCTCTGTCTCTGCCTCTTTCTCCAGCATTAGGCTTGCTCTTGTTGTGGGTTCTTTCGCAATATGTGCTTGCAGTAAAAGGTACGCCAGGACAATGGTAACTGAGCGCGACATGCCAGCCACGCAGTGCACCAACACCTTGTTCTCTTCGCTATTGTTCAATGCATTGGCAATAAACTTGTTTGAGTCCGTAAAGTACTTCATTATGTCGGTCTCTTCGTCATCATCTACCTCAATATGAAGGTGGCCGGCAAAAGCCGTGAGATCGACGGTCGCGGGCATGGCGCCGGGAATTAGACTTATGACGTGGGTAAAGCCAGTAGTTTTGGCAGTTTCAAGCGAGGCGAGATCGCCAATGTAAATGTTGTATGCCGGAATCTTGCTCATGGTTATCTCTCTTGCCTGTCTAATGGGATATAGCCTTGGGCGCCGTGGGTGCAATCTTGGTGACCTCGCGTTGGGATCAAGGGGACAAACGGCGGGCTGAAAAATTTATGAAGGCCCTTGCCCTTGTCAGCCGTTGGGAGTAAAATCAACATGGACGGTTTTTCCGCGCTGATATCTGACAACAACTCCAAACAAAATAGAACAAGCTTACAAAGACAGATTATAAGTTTGCACAAAAAAAGTATTCCTGAGAAATATATATTTACAATTTGTTGTTTTAGAAATTTCAATATCATATTATTTCATTATTTAGTGCTTGACTGCATATTCCTGCATCCACCAGCTAATTAGGTCTCATAAAAATCAGACTGTATTCAACCGTTCAAACACGGTTAAAATGAATAGAATCCAGAAAAAAAAAAGATTCTTTTTGGTCATCAAAAAACCACGAATGCGTTTATCTTACGCGACTTAGGCGTATTGGTGCTTCTCGAGCCAGGCACGGATAACATCAGCGTCTCTGCCAATCCACTTGGCAGAGGTCTTGATTATATCCAAACCTTGCTCGACAATGCGTTCAAAGCCCTTTGTGTCCTTCGTCTTGAAAAATGCCTCAATGTCGTCGTAGGCCTCCTGCGATGCAAACCGGACAATTGCCGCACGCACAATGTAGTTAAAGCTGCTGAAATTGGTGCCGTAGCGCGCAAAGAGAGTATCCCAGTTAGTCTTGAGGAACTCCCACCCGTGCCAACGGCCGACCGGGTTGATAGCCACCGAGCCCACAAGATAAAACACATCCTGGGCAGGAACCGCATCAGTAAGGATGAGCTGCAAACTACGGTCAAGATATTCGGTATCCTTGACACGGCCCAACGAGCGGAGAGCCATTACTGCCGCGTCAACGGTAGGCGGGTTCTGGAATTCATGAAGAATTGCGTCGTACACCTCCTTGAGTTCTTCACCCTCAGAGTTGGCGATGGCAGCACGGAAGACTGCCTCGCGGATGCTCGGGTGAATAGCCTTCTTGTCGCCGTTCTTCCAGGCAAAAAACTGCTTCTTGGCAAGTTCAATACCCTCAGTATGACCATTAGAAATTGCGGCCGAAATGAGAGAGCTGCGTAGCTCAACAGTAAGGTAATCCTCGCCCTCGGGGAATTCCCAACCCAGCTTTTCAAGGTTGAAAGAAATAACGTCGCGGATAAACGCCTCGAGGCCCTCGATCACCTCCTTAGGCTGCTCAAATGCCTTGGTCTTAAGCGACGAGTACTGCGAAAGAATCTCGCACCAGAGGTTATAATTGGTTTCCTCCTTAAGCGCAAGGATAACAGACAAAAGACTATCGGTCTTAGACACACCAGCCGAAGCACCAGCAGCGGCATCAGCAAGCAGGCCAATCTTGTCGTTCAGCGACAGCTTTTTAATGTTGGAGGTGATCTTCTCCAAGCGCTCTTGTGAGTACTTGACTCTGTAGACACCTGTCTGATCCTTGTTGAGCAAGAAAAAGTCGCGCTTCGCAAGACCAGAAATGGTGATCTCCCGTGAGTCAAGAGTCGCGGGGACATCAGAAAGGACTTCAGCCGAATCAGGTCCAGAAGAGATAGAGAGGGGAACCCACCAGATAGTCTGGTTTTCCTCGTCCGTAACATCACCACTACCGAGGAAGCGATCCTGGCGGAGAAAAACGTCGCCGTTATCATTTTCAGTAACAGTGATCAATGGGAAGCCAACCTTAAGGGTCCAGGTGCCGATAGCAGCGTTGACGTCAACACCACTAGCGTCAGACAAGGCGTTCCAAAGATCAATGGTAGTAGAATTGCCGTAGGCATGTTTCTTGAGGTAGTTTGAAACACCCTTAATGAAGACATCGTCGCCAAGTTCCGTACTGATCATGCGAATAACCGAGGCACCCTTGAGGTAAGAAATGTTGTCAAAGATCTGGTTAACGTCAAGAGCGCTCTTTACAGGGACATCAATGGGGTGCGAAGTTCTCAGTGAATCAAGATCAAGAGCGCCCTGCAGACTCTGCGTGACAAATTTTGAAAAGACCTGCCACTCCGGGTGGAGATGGTCGACGGCGAGCCAACTAGCATAGGTGGCATAGCCCTCGTTGAGCCAGAGCTCGTTCCACCACGACATTGTGACGAGGTTGCCAAACCACTGGTGGGCCAGTTCATGAGCCACAACCTCAAGAACCCACACGCGGTAAGAGCTATCACTGGTCTCCTCATTAAATAATAGCGCGGTGGTGTTGTACGTGATCAGACCCCAGTTTTCCATTGCACCAGCGGAAAACTCGGGGACGGCGAGCAAATCGCACTTGGGCAGCGCGTAGTCAATTTCAAAGATGTGGGAAAAGTAGTCAATGACCTTGGTAGCAGTGTCCAACGCAAGCTGGCCTTCTTTGCTAAGGCCTTTGACCGTGTAGACGCGGACAGGCACCTTGCGACCGTTGTATTCGCGGTCGGTAAAAGCCTCAATGTATTCCAGTTCACCAATGGCCCAGGCTAGCAAGTAGGTGCTCATGATGGGAGTGCGCTCAAACTTGACAGTAGTGATGCCATTCTCAGTGGTTGACAAAGCAACAGGCATATTGCCTATCACAGTCCAGTTGGGCTCAGACACGGCAATTGAGACCTCAAACGTAGCCTTGAGACTGGGCTCGTCGGCACAGGGGAATGCCTTTCGAGCGTCTGTTGCTTCAAACTGCGTAGATAACATGATGGCGTCGTTGCCCTCACCGTCCTTGTACTTTGAGCGATAGAAGCCAGCCATATCGGATTGGATTACACCAGTGTAATCGATAGAGACAAACACAGACGACTCGGTCTGCTTGATCGGCTCGGCGAGTTCAAGCGTAGAGACTTGGGTGGTGGCTTCATAGCTGATGGCAATGACGGGGATGGGGGTGTCGTCAACAATGACAAAGGCGGACTTAATATCAAGATCTGCAGTGTTGAGGTGAACAGCAGACACGTCTTGAGTCGACTCGTACTCAATGTCGACGTGACCAACAAAGGTCAGTTTGTCAACGTTGATCTTGGTCAGCTTGAGATCATAGTGAATGGGCTTGAGGCCGGCGGGAAGCACGTCTCGTTGCGTAGAAGGGTCAGTGCCGCACATTGTGATTACGGATGAAATATTTAGAGAGAAGTAGGAAAAAGTAGAAGGTAACGTGAAAAGAAAGAAGTAGCAAAGAGGGAGAGAAAGAGTTAATAAGAAGATTCAAGGGAATCTCAAGGTACTCACAGTGATCTGGGGATTGGAGATCTGGGTATTACCCTAAACCCAGTGCCGTGCCAGACATTGCCTACCGCGGTACTAAGCAGCTTATAAGTAATACTCAATTGACATCAATTCATTACCTATATACACAATAGAGACACTACTGATTCGTGCCAACGTCCTTAGAAATGCTTGTCGTAAAAGATAATGTCGTGCAAGACGGGCCGTAGGTCAAGACCCTTTGGCACTGAAACATTCTTGAGCGCCTCGTTAATCACACTCTCGCGGCTCGCGTCGTCCGGGCACGTTGCCACCGCGTCGCGTAAGCCTTGGATGTATGCTGATACGACAGGTGTATTCTCGCGCTGCAACGCCGTCACTAGTAGCGTCAGCGCCAGCTCCACGCGCAGCGCCGTGTCCGACCCGTCAAACCCACCGTAGGCGGCATCGTATTTGGTCGCCGTGGCGGTCGCACTGTCAATGTACGTGCTGCTGCTTTTGGTGCTGTTGGGATTGAGTTGTGCCAGCGGCGTGTGCGCCTTTTTTGGT
The DNA here is from genome assembly GCA_030567025.1 of Geotrichum europaeum. Taxonomy (NCBI): domain Eukaryota; kingdom Fungi; phylum Ascomycota; class Dipodascomycetes; order Dipodascales; family Dipodascaceae; genus Geotrichum; species Geotrichum europaeum. Next base: position 4,379 of record JAKUCA010000490.1, on the reverse strand, counting down.
GCTGACGACTTGAATTTCTTGAACTTGACATACTCGGCATCGTTCGTGTCCAGGTCGCTGCCGCGCTTACCGGCATTGATGAACCTAACCAGCAGCAGCTCCGTCTCATTGATCTCCTCAGCAAGGCGATGATTGTAATCTGCAAAAACGGGGTTGGTTTTCAGGTTATTTGCGACCAGCTGGTTTTCGTCCTGCTTTTCAAGGTATTCGTCCCAGATGAGCTGATAGCCCTGGTAGAGCTGCTTAAAGTTCTCTGATTTGTGCATGATGACCTGGGCGTAGCGCGGCGCTATTGCGGCACTGCTTTGCGCAACGCTAGCGAGGGTCTTGGAAACCGAGAGCATGGTCTCCTCGGTAATAGCAGCCGCGTTATAGCCTGCAATGAGGTCGTTTAGTGACATGGCCGCACGGTTGACAATCTCGTCGCGGTCGTCCGGCAGCAACACCAAAGGCAGGTACTCACGGTCCTCCTCGCCTACCGTACCCGACACGGCGTTAAAAAAGCGCTTTGGTGACAAGGGGTCCTTGTTTGATTTAGCAGACGTAGCGCTGGAATTGGCCGACACTTTTTTCACTTTGGCTCCGCTTGCCGGCTCGTCCTGCTCACTTGCGAGTGACGATGAGCCTATCGACTTTTCCACGGCAGAAGTGAGCTGTACGGAATTCTTTTCGGCTTCTTTATGCGTAATAGTTTTAGAATTCTTCCGGTATTCGCGCTCTTCTAAAAAGTCGATCACAGTGCCAGCGAGCGGGACGTAGGTGGTAAATGTCTTGTGGAAATTGCTATTGATGGATGCGTAGTAAACACCTGCACCGTACACAGCTGTTACCCCGACAGCGAGTTTGGCTGATTTTTTCAAGAGTGTTGGCACGGCCGAAGAGGGTCTCGACCTGGTAGAGTAGAGCCGAAAGCCAGATCTGGGAAGCACGCGTGTTGAATACTTTAACATGGTGACGCGGTGATAGTCGGGATTTATGCAAAGAGATTAGATTGGTTAGATGACTGCAAGGAAAAATGAAATGAGTGTTAGAGGAGGAATATAAATCAGAAAGAATGATTGACAGAAGTTTAAAGGTGGGGGAAAAAAAGTGATACAAAGGAGAGGCTTTCTCTCTTTATATATGGTGATCATGAGATATTGTGGGGGCCTAGCTGGTGAGTGGCCCATTTCTGACCTACCATTTGCAAATCCTAGGAGACCAATAGACTAATGACTGCTAAGCTCGTTTACTTTTTGTTTTAATTTCTATGCTTGTGGTCCTTTCAGTTTCAGCTCTCGCCGCTTTTAGTTTATCAACAGCAGACGAAAGAAATAATAAGGTGACTTTACAAAGGGAGGATTAAAATATTGGTGACGACAACTCCGACTACACCCTTGGTACCAACGCACCACAACCTGTTCCGACGCCATTTTGTGCACATTTCTATTTTTATTTTTTATTGTTATTAACGAGATTATCTATCTATCTATTGTTATTAACGAGCAGACCCTGATTGGTGTGGAGAAAAGTACTTCTATGTGCTGCCCTGATTTGTTGCTGCATAGAAAAGAAAAAAAAGCACCTGTTTGCTCATTCAGTCTGGAAAGATTTGGGGTAGGCCCCGTAACTCCGTTAGAAGTACCCGACAGATGCAGCTGATCAGACCAGTTTTTTTTCAGTCAAGTTACATACCAGTTGCAAGTATCAGGAATTCTTAAAAGTGTTTCGTACATTTTCCTTCTTACTAGTGCTTTGAATTTGGATTTTTTGGACACATTTTGGCTGGTTATCTAATCAATCAGTCGTTTTTGCCCCGTTATAGAAAGGCCATTTTCTGTAGACCAAAATTTGGGGCACATGAGCGATAAGCCTAGCCCGTTGCGAGTTAGAACTTGTCAGAATAGATACTTAGGACTAGGCCCTAATAACTCAAGTACTAACTTACAATCCCAATAGGGAGGAAACACTACAGGCAGCATTATTTCTAACTCTTCAAATTTAAAATGTAGTGCAAATAACTTATATGATTTAGGCTAAGCAGACTCAAGCTTACGGTTGACAGTCTCCAGCGCAGTGTCCAGAATGTCAAGACCCTTCTTCAGCTCGGGAATGGGAATATTGAGTGCGGGGATGAAGCGAACCACCTTCTCACCAGCATTGATGATGAGCAACTTCTTGTTGAGCGCAATGCTAGTCACCTCCGACGCAGGCACAGCCAGCTCAAGACCCTGGATCAGACCCTTACCACGGTATTCCTTGACAAGCTTGGGGTACTTCTTTTGGAATCCCTCAAACTTAGCAGAGACAATCTCACCGCGGATCTTGACACCCTCAAGCAGCTTGTGGCTAGAGAGGCGTTTCAGCACCTCAAGCGCAATGCGGGATCCAAGCGGGTTGCCACCGTAGGTGGTGCCGTGATCACCGACCTTGATGGCGTTGCTGACTTGCTCGTTCACCACTACGGCTGCAATGGGGAAACCATTACCAAGCGCTTTGGCCACAGTCAAGATATCAGGCTGGATACCAGGGTAGTTCTGATGCGCCCACAGAGTACCTGTGCGACCAAGACCACACTGAATTTCATCAAAAATGAGTGCCGCGCCAACTTCAGTGCAGCGCTCGCGGACAGCCTTCAAGAACTCGGGGGTCGCGACGTTGACACCACCCTCACCCTGGATAGGTTCGACAATAACACCAGCAGTGTTCTCAGTGATCAGCTCCTTCAAGCCCTCAACCTGGTTGAACTTTCCGGTCTTAACTCCGGGAACCATGGGGCCAAACGGCGCCTGGTACTTGGGGTTTGGGGTCACAGAGAGAGCACCAAACGAGCGGCCGTGGAATGAGCCAGTAAAACTAACCAGCTCAACCTTGCTAGATTCATTACTGCCAGCCTGAACCTTGCCCCATTTGCGAGCAAACTTGAGAGCAGCCTCATTGGCCTCGGTACCACTGTTGGCAATGAAAGACGAGTGGGCGGAGGGGAAGCCGCCAGCTTTCTTGGTAACCTCTACCAGAGCCTTTGACAGCTGAGGTGTGTATTGATTGTAGTAGAGATTGCTTGCATGAATAAGCGTCGACGCCTGCTCAGCAATAACCTTGGCGATGCCACTGTGAGAGTGACCCAAGCCAGTCACAGCAATGCCTGCCGTAAAGTCGAGGTATTGATTTCCCTCGGAGTCAAAAAGGTGTGAGCCCTTGCCGGAGTGGAACACAATATCTGGGCGGGTATAAGTAGCGACCTGATAAGGGCTATTCTCATCGATAAATTCCTTGGCGGTCTGGACATGGGCAATGGTGCCTACAGGGTTGACAACAGAGTAGGCCTAAAGGGTTGAGTTAGCAAGCTGGTAAAAAAAAAAAAATTCAAGAATTTGTTCGCGGTAAAAATAATATTGGAAAACAAAAAAAAAATGTACTTACGCGAGAGACCAGCTTGAGGCTGGTAGGGGGGGTGCTGCGGAGACGGAAGGCAGAAAGCATCGTAAATATATATAGATATCACCGGTATCAAGATAAGATGTCACGGGAAATAGAGCGAATAGTAAAAGAGAAGCCACTAGAAATCAGGCCTTTTAAATACAATTGAGAAAAACTAGTGAATGACTGAAAGATGAAGAAAAAAAAAATGAGTCAAAAAAAGTGAAACTGAATGACATGGTTAAAACTTGGTTAGGCCTCGGGCCATTAACCAAACTTTTTCAATCATCACTCTTTTTCTTTTCCCCAGAAAGAGATCTTAGTCTGCCCAGCGCAGCCAGCTGAGGATCATAGCTTCTGGCTACCTAAGATAGCTGCTTGATACTGTTTACTAGTTGAATTTTCAGAATATCTTGTAATTTAGTAGCAATACTTCACTTCTGTTGTATCTGGATCCCTTAACATTTTGTCCATCCCAAAGTCAGTACACTGGGGAAATAAGCTGCTAAATATATGTCACCTCGACGCAACCGTGTATGATGATAAAGATATTCTATGGTGCTGGCAAAGATATTAAACCAGTTCAAAGTTCAAAGAGAAATGTTTAAGGTATTTGTAGCAGCATTGCTATCTCTCATTGTTCTCGTAATCGCAGTTCATGCCACGACAGCTATCTTGTAAATAATATTATACTAACTGTGTCGCGCATCACATAAAGACTGTCCGGTACAAGCACGACAGCCAAGATACTACTGGCAGCGTGATATTTAAGCTACATTTTAGGAGGGACCAGAATAAGAGTTAGCAATACACTAAAATGCTAGTTTTGCTAATGTTTCTAGTGCTGGCGTCAAATATGCTGTATCGACAGTGACGGCGATATTAGATTCATTCTCTTGAGAATAGGCGTGTGTGCAACATTGCTACCAAGTACTTTTGTCGCTAGCTTTGCTATTTCAACCGTCGTCTTGAAGTAGTTG